>JAAXNX010000026.1:0-71891 GCA_036491905.1 Folsomia manolachei | reverse complement strand
CGTTTTTGAACTGCCATAGCTAGTTCATACGTAGTGATATTTGGGAAATTTTTGTTGTAATGTTTCTAGGATTTTTAGGTCATAATAATAAAACACCAAGTAGAAAATTTTAAGGATTGTATTTTTAGCCATTTCTATCTAATTGTAAATCTGCTCATTGTACATTTACACATTCTAGGAAACGGAACAATGTTGGTAACAGTGAAACTGCATCATTTAAGCACCTTATCAACCACCAAGACTGCATTGAGCAACCACGAATGGCAGCGATATAAATACGTACAAATTTTCTTCCCCAATACTAATCCTACTCAACTTTACTTAAGAAACAAACACAGGAATAATTTATACTCTTAAAACTGCAAACTTTCTCCTTGTTCCGACCGGAATTAAGTTTAAAAATTCAATTAGAATTTTAACAGATGAATGCATAATTCTCTTCTTTATCATACAAAATTCAACAGTTGAAAGAAGTTGAGCTGTTGGGAACGAAATAGTTTTCCAGCTTTAGTTGGTGTACTTATTAAAGAGCAAAACGCCCGGAAGCTTTATTTCCTGAACTAGGATGAAAAAGATTAAGCGAAGACGAAAAAGAAGCTCATATACTTTACACTACTCCGTGGTTTGCCTACCTAGAGTGTGTAGGAGAAATAAGTAGTGGAATTTAAAAAAACGATATCCATTTTAATAAGGATTGTTTAAAGAGTGAGGTAAAATGAGAAGAAAAGAGTGAAACAATGTTTCATTTGACAAGAATAAATGACAACTTGTGAAATAAGCCAGAACCGTGATAAACTTTTTAAGAAGCAAATTACGGACTTGATATTTCCTTTGTTTTACAATTGCTGGGCTCTGCTTTTCTTTTATAGTTCTCTCCTCCCATTTCTAATCTCCTTTTGCAAATCCCTCTCCATTTTCCAAGTAAATCTTTTGGCGTCTTTTTCCTGCCCACACAGTTTTGTTTTCTAACAGGGATGCCGATGAGGTTTAATTCAGTGCTCAATGAGCACTATTCCGAAAACTGTGGAAAAACAAAATTTAAATTTAAGGAGCAAATGGTATATGACTAACTTCACAAGTGCTGTTTTTAATGATGAGTCAAGTATAGAGTAAGCGGTTTGACAAATATTTTTCTTTTCTTGATCTCTATAAAAATGTTGGCATTTTATATAGTACGTTTAATAAAAGCTCTGTCTTAAGTTAGATTCTGTTTTATGGCATGGCATGATGACTATATGATGTTCCCACTAATTGGGTTAATGTCATAACATCCTCTTCCCACAGGTTATACCATAACCACAGCTTAATTAAGGTTGCTAGAAAGGATTACATCTGATTGGCGTAAGTTTGTTTTTCCTTAGATTTTGAATGAAACCCACGCTAACTTGTGATGTCACGTTAATATTGATATTTGGCTGAATTTGGTGTATTCAAAAATTTTATATCGGATTCAGATTCCATATTACGGAATCTGGATTTAGCTCTACCTCCATCTTCACGGGAATCTACGTACACCGTCTTCCGTACTTTGATACCAAAAGTAAAAAAAACCTTCTTATGTAACCTTGCCAGATTACATATTCAAAAAAATGCTGTATACTTTCCTAGAAATAAAAGTCCGGAACTTGTTATGACCCGTTATTATTGTTTATACGGCTAGCAAAAATCACGGCAAGATTTCCGACCAGTTTCATAATTTCATTTCTGGTTGAATCCTCAATCTGTCGTATTCACCAACCATGCCAAGGCTTCAAAGTTGAAGCACCCGTCCAATAATCCAAAGTTGTTTGTGCATGAGTTATAGTTAACAACCTCGAAGGTTCAGCAGGGTCCCGTATTTCCTTAAAGCATCGTCCCATTGCATCATAATATTCTATGATTATGACAGAGCAATAGGATGGAGATAGGGAAAGGTTATCTTGCAGAAGAAATGGGCTCTTTTCCTCCTCCTTGTCTCCTTTCACCACTCCATTCCTGTCCTTATTATGGTCATTGGAGCTTAGTTTACTTTCTCTTTACTGGTTTGATTTCTATTTTCCTTGCTTGGTTGCATATTATTTGCAATGGAGTGTGGTTGATAGTTCTTTCTATCGGTCACGAAATATTGAAATGCTTGAGGTAGTAATGGCGATGAAAATAGAGAAATAGAAAATTTAGGGATTGAAAAATACTTCAGAAATGAATCCCATACCGTATAGCAGTAATAGCCAAATACGTTTATATTAATTTGTGAAATGTATGTTTCCTAATTGGGGTATTTATAGAGTAATACAGACATTTTTTGTAGAAGGGGGTGATTTTTAATGCAGAGAAAAAGTGACCTTGCCGAAATAACCTTCGTAAGCTGGACGGGTGGGTATTTGAAATCCAAGATTTCTGGAGGCAGCTATTTTTGTCACTAATCAGTATTTTATACCTTCTATTCCACCCACTCATGTACAAGACAAAATGCACATATATGAAATACATGCACAACGTATATATTTTTGTATATATGTACATTGCATATAGAATTTTTGTCTTGTTAAGTTAGCGTTGATTTCCCATTTCAAACATGGCTTGGTGGTGATGCAAGTAAATACACAATTACCAACACTTTCCGCATTGTTGCGGACAAAATGCTTTTTCACGGTCGTTTTGTGTTCACACACGTGCTGATAAAATAACCACAACAGCTTTTGCACACATTTAGTTGACAGTTTTAGTGGCCTGACATGGTCCCTTCTGGTTCCTTTCGCCTGTATCTCACGCCAATTTCCATTACCAACTTGGTGGACGGACATTCCTTATGTTTCTACTGCCAGCCATACATTATCTCCAGGCGAAACGATTTAACGACCTCTGCTCTTGGTAAAAAAGGAATAATTTTTGGACACTGTACTGCACAACCAAAAGCCAACATGGTTATGGTCACATTTACATTTTAGGTATTAGATACACGACCAGGTTGTATCTGTCTGCTACAGAAAGGTTCTTGAGCTGATAAAATGCCGTCTCATCAAAACTACAAATCGCCACTTGTTCTTAACTGCGGTTGCATTGCATTTTGATTCCTCTTAACTCGGTATCATGAATCAGTTGGAAGACAGAAAAAGAAAGTATTTATAAAAGCAGTTCATTCTATAAATTTCTCTAAGAAAAGCGTTTCCAAAACAAAAGTTTAAAAATGATTTTTTTAGTTGTCTGCAATTGCAATGGGAACAAAATTATTGTCAATACTTTGTTACATCCCTTTCCCTGTTGGGAGCATTCCACCAAATTACATGGAACTGAATTGAAAAGAAATTACTAGAGTTTCAAAGTTTGTTTGTCTACTTACCTATGACTCTCAAGAAAACTTGCTTCACATCAGCAATGACATTTGGAAAGTCGGTTGTAACTTCACAATCGTAGCGCCCAGCTAATGAAATATCTACTCGGAGCAGAGTCAAATGTGTCGCATTGGACTGGCTCAACTGCAAAAAAAGTTGATTAATTAGTGGTTGGTCTTCCTTAATTCCTCCTTCACAGACTCCACTGTTTTTGGGAGGAGGTGATGATTTCGTAAAAAGACACTTACGTCAACGGAGAGACTCGGCGAAGGAAAAATTTTGACGGGTGGTGACTCTTTGGGCGTATAACGGTAAAATTCATGTGATCCTCGGTACCATTTCATTGTGTAAAGGGAATCTCTACCCAGGTCGTAAAGGCATTTCAAGACCACGGTGTCACCCGCTCGAACGGATTTTGGAGCTTCGATGTGAACTTTTAACCCCTCATATCCCTCTTGGTCTCGATGACCTTCGCCGTATTGGAGCTCACCTGAAATGAAAAAAACATAATGGTTTTGTTAGGTTAGGTCCATTTATAAATTTTGAATGAATGAAAAAATCATGGGCAAAAATCCGTATATTGGAGCTTGTCAGTTGCTAAAACCAAAATGATCATGAACTTTACTCGCTAATTAAATGGAAACCCATCAGCAACTCGTTATTCTATAATTAGACTTAATTGCGGGTTGAGATGCGTGAAACTTACGGCGAAAATTAGTAACTGATTCAGTAACTACCGATTTAGTAAAAAGTCGAAATTAAACTTCCCTTCCACATTTTAAGCCTTTTACAGATAATTAATTAAAACAGCAATAAGTTTCAAACTCCGCAACTTCAAAATGCTTCAAAGTATTTTCTATCATAACACGTTATGTTTTGTTGAAATTCCGTCGAAATATGTATTCATTGTTAAGCCATTTATTTGACTGACTTTCAAAGTGAGTGCTTAAATTGGCCCAGATTTAATTCAAACTCTCACCAGGGATTCTGCCCAGTTAAGTAAGCCAAGTTAAGTAAATCTTCCCCGGCTCATGTCCAAAGTCGGCACAGTAGTCCACTCCGAAATCGTTGCAAACCAAAGGAAAGAGCTTATAAATAACTGGTTTGGGACGAGGTGCCAAATTCCATCTTTATGTGACAGTAAGCAACCAAGAAACGCTTATTTATACTACCCAACACAGTAGTCAGTCACCCAAACAAGAAAATGGAAGGCGATGAAAGTATCGAAGAGAAAAGTCGGAAGGAATGAAGCTTTAATAAATCCTTTCCCAAACCAAAGGGGTCGATGATGATCAATGACATTTCTTTTCTCCTCGTACACTTTCCTCATAATCTTCTCAAACACTTGGGATGTCCTTCTCTCATCTCATCTTCAAGGAGATGTTCAACTCAACGCCCTTTCAGCTCATCAGCTTCCAACTCCAAATCCACCCAGGCTTAGCTCAGCTAGTGTGGTGGCCACACTCAACTACATAAGTACACGATTCATAAGATCACTTCAAAATCAAGGGATGTATTACGGATTGGGGTTTGGAAATAAATCACAAGTCCGGTTCATAAATGTGTTGTACATATTTGGACAACGACAGCTGAGAGAAAAACTGTTTGATTGTGCTCAAAGTTCTGACTTAAAATATTTTTAATTTCTAAGATGCGATATGTAAAATTGATTGCGATGAAACTATACTTTGAAGACGTATGGATAGTAAGTTATCTCCAAACTAATTTACTTTGGTATTTAGGCAACACGTTTGTAAAGCATTGTCCGTTATGTGTACCCTTAGATGTGACACTCAGTCTGAGATGAGACAAAGAGCTTAAAGAAAATTCATCCAACTCAAGCTCTGCTCAGCTAAACTTCCAGTTCCTGAAATGAGGTATATCTTAAACTGCAGCCTGAACCTTAAGTAGAACATTTCATCCCAAAAACCAGAACGGATGAAACTGTCCTTTTCAATTTGAAAATGATGAGAGAAAGCCTTTGAGATGGATGCCCTGTGCTTCGGCTCTTTAAATGAAATAGATTTTCTTTTCTTAAACTCACCCAGTCCCAGCTTTCTCCCATATTTATACTGTCACAATTGTGGAATGGAACTCTTGAATTTTTCATTATTGATCGACAACTTAGCGGATGTGCGATAATTTAAAATTTTGATCAGGTGCTCAGACAAAGCTAGGAATCTATTTCGCGACTCATCAACTCAGACTTGGTCCCGTCCGGTGGATTCAATGACCTAAATCAATCCCATAAAAAACTGAGGACGGTTGGAATACATATAGATTCATACGGACCTTGTCATCTCATACTTTAAAAAGACCTTGATTGTCTTTTTTCTATATCGGCTTACCCAACGAGGCAAAGTATAATATGTAATCGCACACCGGGGATGGTGTCTACTTTGCAACATCATAAAAATGTCTGAGAGTGCAGTTACTTACGGAAAACGGAGCCTGTAAGATAGGTAACGTTCATCCATTATTTTCACACACAACAAAAGAGAACCAAACTACATTTACGGAGTATTGTGGAAGAAAGCAATGAATTATGGGGTTAGAAGGAGCGAGCCAAGGATTGGATTCTATAAATGGAGTTTTCCCTACTTTTAAATCTGTCAAGTGCAAGGATTGCCGAGATATATCAAAAATCAGGAGACGAGCATTATTTTTGAAACATTATTAATTTACGAATAAATTGCATTTTTGCAAAGATGTGAAACAGCTCTAATTTAAGTTAAAAACGCAGTTTTGTGCTATAACTGCATTACATCACACCGTCTTCAATCCTTCGCCAGCAAATCCAGATCAATACTTGCATACCTAATCTTAAACTGTTTTCTTTTTTAATGTATCTACATTCGGATGCCCAATCATATTTGAATTATTCCCAAGATTACCATCCTTAATCATATTACCCTTCGACATCTTTCATCTATAGAAAACACATCTGTGCAGAATCCTGGAATTGCTCAGTCTTTTCCTGGAATTGCAAATCATGTTCAATCCAACTCCTCACGGAGTTATTGTTACTTTCATGATTTATGATTGCTTTGGTTGTGTAATGCAGAATTGAAAGTATGGATTTTTACTGCAAAACGCGTACCTACGAGATATTTACAAATATCAAATAAACATGATTTAGTTCCTATAAATTATTATGAAGCTCTCAGGTATTTTTTTAGACGAATTAGTAGACAACTTTTGAGATTCTGCTAATTAGCAAAAAAAGTGTATGAAACTTTACCAATGTTCGTGCTGGAGGGGTTTACCCAAAGACAAAAAATAAGGATGTAATTTAGCCGCTGAGTAGTAAACTCGACCGAGGTGGAGAGTAGGATAATTATAAAACGGACCCAAAGGAACAACTGCAACTATAATGTTCCCAAGCTGATGATAGTTTTGGTTGGATTCTACCAGATTTGGGTGGATTGGATGAAATCTTTGCAGAAGTAGACATACCAAGAGTCAACTCCTTGAATGCTTATACTGAGCATAGTTCGGAATATGTACATTTCTACACCCAATTCCCGTTACAGTCTCTTTTTGTTTCTTGGAGAAAGTTGGGTTGATGGTGGCAAAAAGCTGGAAAAGTGAGGCAAAAAAGTGTCCAAGACAAAGTCACACGAGTGAGTACCCATTGTTCCTTGGTTTGGTTTGGTTGGTTGCCCTTTCTTTTTTTTGCACAATTCTTATCTCCTTGTTTTTGTCCCGTCTTGTCGGACTAAACTGAAGAATCCCGAGATTTGCATGGTTTGGCCAACCAACCCTGTCTTGCAACCCAACCATGCCGCCTCTGCCCATTAAGCTGACTGAAGAGATGGATGGATGGAGAGCTAGCTGATGCTCTTACTGTGTATAGAATTGAATTAGGATTAAAATTTTGGCCCTCTTTTCTTGGCTGGTTGCTTACTACTTGGTGTTGTGTCGGCTTTTATTTCAATTTCTTATTCCTTCCTTCCCATAGCTTTCTCTTGGCTCGATCCAATGGTCATATGTATACTTGGCCTTGTTGATGGTGTGCAGTACAAGGCCTTCCGTCTTATGCTTTTATTTATGTAAAGAGTTGAGATATATGAGATGACATAAAATGACGGAGCTGCTAGCTTGATAACTCCTGTTTACACAAGTTTGGTCTCCATACGTTGTCGTTGTTCATGATAGCTCACACAGTTGCATTTTAGTCCAGCAATACTTCGTGTTTAAATGTTGTGCTACATTAATATTCTATAATTTTTTAGAAGAGAAAGCAACATTTGATTCATTTTTTTGCTCAGATATGACTTAGTTAGACTTAGGAAAATGAACAGAGTAGAATTATGTAATGTCGTCCCATTAGGTTACGAAGAAACCCGTGTAATGGGTATTCCTTTCATGCTAATGTTGAATACATACATTTCAGAGCCGTGGTAGGAAAATAGCCGACTTAAAACCAACTGATTGAGATACCCACCCAGTCTTGTCGGGCATGCATGTGTAGATATCTATGCAAGCATACCGACGAGTGCTTGTTTGTTGATGTGTGGCTCTGTGCTACGGTTTGTGTAAAGTTTGTTGGAAGCTGGCTCGCGGATAAAAATTTATGGATGTTAAAGTGTATCCAATGATTCCGGAAGGGGAAGGGAGCAAAGTGTGAGGCGCTTTCCTTCCTCCTGTTTGTTGAACCAACATACATAACAAAACATTGGCTTCACTAAACCAAACCAAACCAAATTCTCCATGCACAAGAAATTGCTCCATTCTTGCAGAATGTGACATTCTTTCAGACGGAATTTGGTTGGACGGACGCCACTGAGATGGAGAAAGCGGAAAGAAGACGACATACATGAAATGAGGGAACAAAACATTTAACTACACCATCCAAACAATGAAGGGAAGGCTAGGCTGGCAGACTTTTCGCTCTGATACCGATACCGATCCCAATCACGACGCATTTTGCCAAACTACTTGCTTTCCCTATTTTCAACAAGTTTACGCAGGTTTTGATTATCATTTTTATCCTTTTGTGATAAAAATATTGTAATTTTTACAAGCTTCCAATTGACACATCTTCTAGATCAAGGCAAGGATTGGCTCGCGACTGAATAATTTCAAAATGTAGATACCTAGGTATCTATGTCAAATTGATTGTTAAACCAGACATAGATACAAAATTGATTCCCTCGCTACATTGTGCGAGAGAAGTATTCAATACAACATTTTGTGATAAAATTCCATTCAATTCTCAACTCCAGAATTTTATCGCCGGTTTATTGGTAGCTGTTCCAAGAAGTAGGAACCAAATTCTATTCCTACACTCACATGTCCTCACCACTACAGACAGCCTATAATGGAACAAATCTCTAAATATCAGATTGCTACCAAGGAAAGAAAGGAGGATTGTATCAGAGAGTTGGAACGAGTGAAAAAGTCCATACTACTGACTTTATTTGGTATCCGGACTGGTTAGTTGGTGATGGTTGTGGATCACAATGAAATGAAGGGAGGATGGGACACAAACGAGTAGAAGTAGAATTTGAACATTTACCATCATCCCAACCACTGCCATCATCAAAGGAGAAAGTTGGGTTTGGAGAAAAGGGTGGAAATGCAGTGGATGTGTGAATTCCGACCAAATCAGTCCAGAACTCAAAAGCTAAACTATTTTTTCCTGAGAACCATGGTAAAGAGTTTCAAGGGTTTAGTTCTGAATTGCATTTCTAAGCTGTTGACGTGCATTGCAGGTGGAGTTTAGAAATGAGTTAAGAAAGAGTTGGAGAAAGTCGGAGAAATTTAAAGTTGCTGCAGTCAGAGTTATATAGTTACAGATGGGTGAACGTATGTGCATTGGAAATTGTTTGCTTGGCTTGTGTAACAAATTTATTCAGAGTTTTTCATAAATTTTGGAAATATTCCAACAGTATTTTGATCCGTGAGCGTATTTACATAGTTTTCAATAGTTGGAGAAAATGGGCAAAATAAATCTTGACTGGATACGTTTTTTGTCGTGGGAATGAAACAGAGGACAACAATTTTCTTTTTGATTTAGATTGTAGTAATTTTCTTTCAGATAAAGCCGCTGAATGAGATAGTGTTCAGGGCTAAATTCAATTTGAGTCATTTATAAATAATACAAATTGCAGTTTAACTACTCAAAACACTCCAAATTGGATGCGTGGTGAAAGGTTATAATGTAACATTTTTTTCATTAAATGCTTCAATTCTCTCCACAACTTTTAGCACGGAGCCTACAATAAAATTGCAACTCTGACGGCACTCTTTGACCTATCCTTTTTTTCTACTGTCAATGAAATGCAGTTGGTGGCAAAAGTCGAGAAGAGAAAACAATGCTGATTTGGATTCTCGGATTTATTGAAAAAAGCGTCAAACAGTTGCCTTATTGCAAAAAGAAAGGAAACTCGCTTTGGAAGCAATTCCAGAAGAATTTGTGATCCAAATCCAACCCCAAACTCAACCAAATGTTACGCCGGCATGGTTGGCCTCAAGATCAGATCAGATCAGATACATCCACTCACTCCCACACAAAACACAATTCCAAACTCGACAATGTACATTAAACTTGGAATTGGACTCCAGAAACCAGACGTTGTTCCCTAAATCCATCCTCGTTCCATTACAACATACAACGTCAACGTACATATTCGTCTGGGCACAATATTTGGAAATGCATGTGGAAATATAGACTAGGTGACAAGAACCTCTTAATGACAAATTGTAAAGTTGCAACCATCAAGATTTTAGAATAAATCTTATTTCAACCCCACTTTACAGCAAAAATTATAAAAAGTTGGTAGCATGAACTCGCTAAATTCGCAATAGTGTGATATTTTCTTAATATTGTGCATCAGATGCTACACCAGTAGCTAATTAAAGGTATAACAATATATTGATATCTGCAAACCCTTCGCAATTGCCTTAGTTGATCCGCAAACCTTCTCCAACTAATAATTTGGTCGGAGTATCAACACTGCCAAGATAAAAGAGTGATATACATACGTGCCAAACAGAGATCTTTGTCCCGACAAAAAGGAGATGTACGAGATGGATAGTGAGACACTCTGGATCCATTACATAGGTTGGTTAGTTATTTTGCTATGGAATTGGAGTTGCAGAAAGCATATCGACAACTAAGCCCAGAAAGTGGGATAAAGTAGACTACAATAATTTCCTTTGTAATTTCACCATTGTTGAGGAGAGTGGGAAGTTTTCGTTTTTATTGCTGAACTCGCAGACAATCTTTCATAAACGGAGTGAACTCGCTGGGCTGGGACTGTCGATGAAATAAAACAAGATAAAATAAAGGCTCTCAATAATCTCCAATATTTGGGCATCACCTAACCCACCTTACGCCTCAATCCTTTCAGAAAACTAATATAACATTTTCTGCCAAACAAGATCCTCTGCAAAGTGAAAGTCCTAAATTTTCTCTGCAAAGTATTTATCCATCCGTCCAACATCAACTCTCACAAATCCATCAGAGGATTGAAAAAAGGGTCCAAAATCCAATCTAATCTCACCCGTCTCAATCTTTTCTACCAGCAATAATTTCTTGTTCAATTAAAGCACCTGATTTCCCCTTTGGAACTTTCATTAGAGACTGGTGAGTTGTTGGTTCTTTTATGGGAGAGACTGCATCAGCACTCAAATCAAATCTGGATGGTGTACACTTCCTAAACCAAGGCTTACAAAATATTAACTGGATTTTGTTGCGATGGAAGGTATCCAAACATTCCATAACATCATCGGTAAAGATTGAAGCAATCATTGGACAAAGGATTTCTCTCATCTCTCACTCACTCACTCGTTCCCAATCAACCTTCAACCTGTTCGTTTACTTATCTTTGCCAGGTTTGGATGTATGTTTGGGGTCTAGTTTTCTTGTAGGGAGGAATCAGCAAGTTTCTTTTAATTTCTTAACTTTCATCTCGAAATGAAACAACTGTTTCAGCATCGCTCTACTTTTGGCACATAAACAAACAATAATCAGTGTCGACTTGGGAGGGAATCTGGGTGGGCAGGAGTAGCTAAAGGATGGATCGAAGAGAGTTTTATATGTTTTGGGATGGAGAACAAAAGAATAAACAATACAGGATCTTGATTAAGGGTGACATATTTGCAGCAGAGTCGCAAAGGTGGCCTCGATAAGAAATGCAATTAACCTAAAATAATGCTTGAAAATAAAATTCGCATTAGCGAAATAAGCGAACCGAGTTACATACATTTAAATATTTGTTAGTGTGTATTCATTATATCAGCGTTCTTATGCAATTGTTTACTTATACTTTAAAAAACTTTCTCCCTTATTTCTCGAGTCTTGCGAAATATGAGTGTTAATTTATTCATCTAATCTCATTCATCAACCAAGTGGTTCATTCACCGGGAAAGGAGATCATGAGAAAACGATTTGGTTTCTAGAAAAGAGAGAAGATATTTCCCCTCGGCGATAGAACCCATCTATTAAAGGGATAGATAATAGTTGTCACCACAATCCATACCCAGGCAGAGCCCGTTATGAATGATTTCAATCCTCCTGTCACCATTCACCACCTCCCCATCCGGCATTTTTCAAAAAAAGTGTCAATTCATTCTCCCACTCCCATTTATTACTTCGATTACTCTGTCCTCAGCTGTATTTTACTCCATAAGTGATGACCAGACACAAATCCATCTCTCAATCGCCTACCCTTTGTCTTCCCTTGCAATCTAGTTATCCAACGTTTTCTCCCGAAACTTTCACCAGCTTTCCAACAACTACATTTCCTCTCCTTGTTCAGAAAGGGATGCTTAAGTGTCATAGTCTTATTGCAGTAATTTTAGCAATATCTGCAACCAAAACGCTTTCATGGCCAATTCTGGTTTCAACATTTTTAAATGTACACCCTTTAAAGATTGTCCATATCCTGTTTTCTTCTGAACAATGAGAACACAGGATCCCTCCGATCTCATAAATTGTGATCTAGCTCTCAAAATCATGGGAATTTTGGCACAACTCTGCCACTACCAAATCCACTGATGGCCCAGCTGACTATGACTTAGGATCCAGAGCGAGGGACCATACCGTCAGAAAGTGAAAGCTCTCAGTGATATTTTGTCCTTTCGTCTTCCTGTCATGTCTCACAATGTCAACAAATGGGCCCAGTTGACTTCTTTTCTAGATCCAGTATATGTCTGAAAGACGCTTCCATAAGCTATGCGTTATTTTATGCAAAGTTTATTCCCATCTAATGCTCACACATGCTTCATCCCACCCCCACTGCTTTCTTCACTTTGCATATTATGAGGAGAACCCAAGCCAACAGAGTTTTGACAGCCCCACTTACCAAGGACTGAATGACGGATAAAATGTGTAAATATGGGGAAGGGAAACTATCTTCGGTTTTGCGCGCAAATTGGACACTTCAAGTTGAACGAGCCCGTTAATTTTTGATAAAGTATTTATTTGTCCCACGATGGATAAGGAAATGATGGACACTGGCTAGTTGTGAATGCTAACATGTGACACTACTGCAATGGAACGAGTTTGTGAAGAAGGTGACAGTTGGTGTGTTTATTTGACCAGATAATAGACCATGGTGGTGATTTGGCTGTGAGGTTTATCCAGCTTTACAAATAGTGCATCCTGTCTTTCATGGTTTGGAAGGATGCTTGGTTCATTTATTTTGTATAAAAGTATTGATCACATCCTACGCACTCACCCATTACGGAGCAATTCATAAAGAAACATTGAGAAAGTGCAGTGCAACCAAGTAAGCTTGGATTCCCATTCAATTCAACCTTCAACCAGTATGGAAGAAAATAGGGATATCGATAAATTCGTGGGGGAATCATTGGGTCATCTAATCTCATTTTATATTTTATCTCATCCAAGAATGAGCAATCAAACTAAGAAGGAATACGAGGTCTTCTGTTCATGTATCCAATCATCTTATTTCATTTCTTCGTGTCACTGGAGAAAGCAAACTCAATTCAGAGTCACCCTCCCCCACATCCAACCACTTTTCTAAAGTAAATATATAGCTTTCCTTATGTTCAATCTATTTCTTGGGCGATGGTAAATGTGCAGATATTACATGTTGGTTTGGTTGAATGAGCAGGAAATATCAAGATGATGTCGAGCATAAATGTTTGACAAAGTAAAATTGACTCAAAACTAGCTAGACATTGCTTGACATTTAGTAAAGTTCAATAATTTGGTAGCAATATGTATGCAGGTAATGGGGAGGCTGGGCCATTGTTGAGCTACAATTTCCTTAATCCCAATTGGCATTTAATTTTACTCAACTTTTTTTAAGGGGCGAATGTATTGTTGCATTTTCAAATTACGTGAGATTCTATCCTTATAACAAAATTTGTAAAATTAGTCGTAACAAGAATGAATAAAGACTTTAAGCCACCAACAATTTTCTACTTTGGAGAAAGTTGAGCTAGGAGTGAAATGTGTTTGGCGTGATGTTACACCGTGTTCAGCTCACCACAGCGTAATATCTGCACATGCACCCTTATCTGTCTTGGTTGCAATAGAACATCTTATGCAGGCACGTACATAACGGATTCTAGTCAAGTTGGGATTTTGAAATGAGGTGAAAGTGGATCATAAAGGGGCTAAAATAGGTAGTAGAATAGAATAGACCACGAACGAACCACTCTTTGATGATAACATCATATCGTATCACATCATCATATCTGGGACCGTTAAGTCTAAAACAAATGACCTCCATCCATCCTCAATATGTTATTACCTATCCAGTTGCACTGCAAAGCAACCTCTGCCTGTATTACCTTGGTTTTGGTTTAGTATTCATTTTTTTTCACTGGAAACTGGATCCTGCTACCTTCAGTTCTCATCATGGCCAATTCATGGCTTCTATAATATTTCGTCTCATCTCGTCTTATCATGGGGTTTTGCCATGTTTGTAAAAGTGAGTGAAAAAGGTTTTTGCACGCCAGAAGAACAGTAAAGTAAAGAAGGAAGGAAAGCAGAAATGAGGGAAGGAAGGAGAAAGAGATCGGAAACCAGAAAGAGCTAATCTGTTTCTAGTAGCGAAGTGCAGTTAGCAAGGATAAAATAAGGGAACAGAGATATCATCATATCGTCACTCTACCTCAGATGAAACGACGCACCAACCAACGACAACGACAACGACGACCGCCCGGCGTCAGGCATAAGAGTGGAGCAGGAATGAAAAGTCAATTCTTAATTACATCTCTCGAGACCTCTTCACCCAACCATATTTCCATCATGCATCTCAGTCCGAATCCTATATTACGCAGGGTTCCTTATGCAAATATAGGATTATACCAACCTTTCACTCCCAATTTTGGCAAACTTCATTTTTCAGATGCATGGGACAAATTAGATTAAAAATATGCTGGAGAAAAAGTTGAAAGAAATGTCTCTTCGTTGACGGTCACAAGAGAAAGTTGTGGAGACAGGAATAAGATTTTTTTAGTAACCTTTGAATTGGTTGTGTGGGTGGTAACGTGCTTTAATTAATGTGTTTATGTCCCACTTTAATTTAAATACGATGCACGCTGCGTGCAGCACGCCATACTTTAAAAAAGGTCAAAATTACAACCAACTTATCGCATCACATTCTTGAATGAATTGATTTTAAAATAAATCAAAGAAAACGAGAAAATATTTTGATTCCATTCAAGTACAAATTTGGGGAAAAGACTGATTTATGGACTCCTATGACAAATGTGATAAGGAAGATATTCGTCACTATCATATGAAGGGAAACGTTATTCAAAATATTTCAGAGTATTTGAAATACGAGGAAAGGCAAGTTCTTGTAATATTTGGATGTGAATTTTGATTTTGCTAACAAATTTAAAGATTCGTCCTCCATCCAGTTATTCGTGGTATGTGTAGTGCAACAACGAATAAAAAAGGCTGGGTCCCATTTACTTTTTAAGCTTATAAACTGCTGAATAATGAAAAGAAGCTAAAAACAAATTGAGAAAAGTGAAAATACCCGTGAAATTGAAACGATTCCCTCGGATAGAAAATGGTAATGTGCGTATTTATGAAATTTATCAGACAGATGAACTTGCATGCGTTATGTCAGCTTGCCACACAATTTGCACAACATGATCCTCATACAAAGCACGTAGTTACTGGTAGACTTCACAACTGGCCATCTTCTCAGAGAAAGGGAGAGAGAAAGTCAGGGATTATTTCCACATCCACATCCGACCCGCAGCATTAAAATGGGGCAATAAACCGCAGAATAATTGTTCGATATGAAATTCTGCTCGATCCCTTGTCTCCCTTCAACCAGTAAAGTAATAAGAGGAGTGAGTCTAAGCAGTTAAATATGTATCTATAAGTCTAAATTTGTTAATTTGTGCAACACACTGGATTCACTTTCCACATAATGGACCAAGTTTCCTGAGCAGACTACCAAGTAACGGTTTGAATTATGGTCATAATCGACACTCAAATTCAATGTGTTTTACGATAACTTGACGCCGATTCAAATCAAATCTTGAGAAGGAATCGTGTCAGCGAAGCATCCTGACTCGAACAGGATATGAGGAATTACCGTTTTACTAATTTTTCCAGTCACAGTGTACGCCAAGAATAACATGGCTCGAAGAAGGACAATTGTGTGCATAAAGCTCAATCTGAAAAGACCTGTTTTATTATTTTATTCGCGCATTAAAATTATGGCTCTCCTTTTTAATGGAGTCCCACCCATAGCAAAGAGTTGAAGAGAAGAATGGAATCCTTGTGTCAAGTTGTCTCCATTGTGCTCCAACTAAACTGACTAACAAAGCCACAGACATTCTAGTCTAAAGATACACGTTCTACAACCATACCCTCCTTTCTCCTAGATCCAGATCACAACCAAGTTGAACCAACCAAGCCACAAAGCTCGTCCTGATGCACTCTCCAACAGAAAAATTGTTGGGTTCGTAGCGAAACTCTCTCTTTTACTGCTTTGGATAAGTTTGCGTACATAAACCAAAAACCCAGGGCTGCATGAGGTTTGCCTTTGTGAATGTCTTTTCTGCATTCCCTTTCTCTCTAATCGGTTAAAAATGCTGAGTGTGCTCATCCACCGGTATTTATGTGGCCATCGAACAAATACTTTATGAAGTTGGGCAAGGAGGGTGACAGGAGTTGTGGCTCAGGAGTTGTCCACAAACTCATTTCAAAGTTTTATTTGGATTTCTTTTGACAATTCAACTCCCTTTCATTCATCCATCAAACTGCGTGCATTCAACTATTTCAACTTGTCTCAGATTCAGTGCTTGACTTTTTACAAGTTAAACTCCGTCCTGGTCACGTTCCTTCGGTCAGGAGTTGAGGATGAAGAATCGTTTTTTGACTGGTACAAAAAAAGATTTTCTTCAAATCTGTCGATGTCAATTGCACCCTGTAACTTTTAAGGTTTTGTGTTAATTTGAGACGTAGTTTCTTTGGAAGAAATGACGATATTGTAGTCACTGTTGGAGTGTTTTCTGTTTGGATTCATATAAAATGACAGTCTTTAATTACGCTTAATCCCAAAAAATTAAGAAATTCAAAGTGTTTACATTCGTGATTAGCAAGACAAATGATTTTGGCAGTCAACCAATTTGCTAATTAGAATTCAATTTGCTTGCTTGAATCAACTTTCTCTACATTGTACAATTATTTCTGTTTTGTTTACGACCTGAACACTTTTCCATATTCATGTGAATTTCACACCCAAACTTTTTAAGGAATAAAATCTTTCCAGCTTTGCACCGACTGGCACCGAGTGCATGATTAACTCAAACTTTGCATAAGTGGAGGATAAATTGATGGAAGCTTTTAATCCCTTCAAACGAATCTTTCTCATTTTCCTCGCCCTGAACTAATAGAAACTTTTTTATTTCACATTCCTCAGAATTTTTCTTTCATCACATTAATCCCGATCGTTGCTTTCCTTCCTTCAACTAATAACTGAGCACTTTGTAAGTTACAAGCTGGCTGAGTGAGAATTACGAAGAAAAGAAAGGCTTCAAAGTAACCAACGAGGCGAGATGAGTGTTTTATATTTGCAATAATGTTTTATACTTCTACATTTTTTAACTGTTTTCTACTTGTTCAACATGTTTCTGTTCTTAAGTTAGAAGGAAAATGTTGAGTAAAATAGTTACTTTTTTGTAGAAAAATCGATTACAATCAAATCCAAAATATTTAGATACGTCGAAAATTATATGGAATAGAAAACAGTGGATTTTTGCCAAGTTTGTTTATATTTTTTATTGGTAACTTTCACTACTCGTAATTTCTGCAATATTCGTGCAACAGTTTATGTTATTAGGCGGAATACCCAAAGTAAAAATCGTGTATTAAACTTTGTTCTTAAAGAAATTGTAAAGTTATATAATTCATGCTGGGACTATTTATTCATTCATTTTCGTTTAATACTCTGCAAGTTGTTTGACATGCCGTGCACAACGGGACGAAAACAATATTTTTCAATTTAAACTTTTTTGTTGTGCAGGTTGCAATTTTTATTTTTTCAAAAAATTTATTTAAACCAGAGTAAAATAAATGCTTGCATTCAAATGTGTTTATGATTATCATGTCCACAGTTTTCAATTGTTTTCATGTAACTTTGAAATTAGTTTTCTCCTCTTCAAATAACTTATCTAAACACATGCAAGGAAGCTGACAGGGAAACTGTTTGAGGGAGAAGGTTATAAATTTGGTAAGTAGAGCAAAATGAAACCGTAATTACGATGGACAAGTATACAGATTCTGTATTTCAACGATTTTCCTTTCCACCAGAAACACTAGGAGCTACAACTCCTTCAACTACTTGTGGGTATGTAAATACAGCTTCATTAAAATTGTGGTAAAGATGTCAACCAAAGATCAAAAGTAACTAGGGCAAAGGGAGTGTTTTGGTAACGGAGAGAATAGCATGATGTGGTTCTGGTTTATAAATGGTCTCATCCAATAAACAACTATTAAACAGCGTATTCTAAATGAAGTAAATACCCGGGTTATTAGTAGAGCTCATGGCCAATTATTTCAATGCTGCGGAATTTAGTTCAATTTAAAATATGGTTAGTACTGCTTTAAATTGATAAAGTTGTATACATGAGAGGTAGCTAAGAATATAAATCTAAGTACTCGAGATCGAGCTCTTGTATCCAGAAAAATAATAAGTTCCCGTATTTCGAGAATAATTGAAAACTAAAGCTTCCAAAGTTTTGACAAAAAAGTCGACTTCAAACCTTTGATTCTTGTTTAATGTAAACAAAATAAATGTTTATTTGCAGTAAGTCGCACAATAATGATGATGACCCCGGAGGAAACCCTGTTACGGATGCAAGCACAAATATAGCTCTTCTAAAGAGATGGCACTTATTAGAGACAACTTTTCCTTTACGTCTTTTTCTTTTAGACTTCCTTAGCAAACTTGCTACTGGTGAAGATATTAAAGGGAGACTTGGAGACAAGAAACGTGGCAAGTTAAATGTGTCTCCGTCGTGTAAGTAACCAAAAGTAGTCCCAGAGGCCTTCCTGCACACAAAATGCTCCCTATGCTTCGTCTACCCTCATCTAATCACCCAACGACCTCTACCACGGCCGACCCCATCATTGAACAACAAACGAAGGCGGATGGAAAAGGCACCATTAGTGGAAACGTAAGGACAAGGAAGCAAAGCAAAGCAATGACAAATATTTGCAAGAAATTCATCCATCCAACGGTCGGATTCCGACCTTAACCCAAGGTCTTCAAAATAGTAGAGCATCATGTCTTACAGAAGAGTTTGTAATAATTTTGGGATGACGATTCATGATGAGAAACAAGGAAGAGAAGTAAATTGATATTTTCGTTTTTCAGTAATTTTAATTTTCCGATGAGAAAATATTTAAAAAACTTAAAGGGTGTCATTTCAAGTTGATCTCCAACTACAGGAGTAATTGGTTGATCCCTTATTTCCCCACAAAAGCCAGTATTGTGGTAATAGCTGACATTCCGTGTCTGTGGCATTGTTCTGTGGGCTGGGTTGGGTGGCATAAAAGGTCTTGAACTTGAAGTTAATTACATGAACTGTTCTGAGCCCAGATATCTAAGAAATTAGCATAGAATACGCTACTGGGGTTTGAGTTGCGAGTGTTTGAGTGACTTTGTATGCAAATGTAATGGGTTGGAATCACCCCTTACTTAAGGTTTGAAACACCAGAAAAGAAGATTTCTACTCATTCCACTATTTTCCTGCCTTGTCTCTCACCCCTCAACTTTTGAACGGCAGCTAAATAAATAAACGCAACTGTTTGAAACGGTTGGTTTCCCCCAAGAAAATAAATATTGCTGACATCTACATACACATGAAACAACGATTAAAATCCTATAAATCAATTAAACCCTTAGAAACTAAGTTTAAAATGTGGAAAAAGGAGAAGGGATAATCCCAAAGTAATCTCAACAAAGGGGAAAAATCTCCCCACAACGGCTGGACCATTTTCCTCACGCGTCTTGAACTTCAAGGGTGAAACAAAATTCGTAAATATAAAATGACAAGAGAAATTATCCCGTTGACATTACGCAGTTAAATCATTGTTTCTTTAAATTCACACTGAACTCTGACCCTTCACATCTGCCTGAAGGCTGCAGACACGTTCTTTCCAGCTGGAGACAACATTTTTCATAAAAATCTGTGTCAACCAAACCATGAAATGAAATCTTTGTGCAACTGGAGAAACAATAAGGGCTTAGAAAACTGGAGGAAAAAGTGCTCTCATCCAGTCACAAAGCTTGGTAAGTTATACCAATAAATTTCTTGGTGGGTAAAAATTGTTTAACTTGCGTCAAGTTACTTGCCCATGCACCCATAGCCACCCTTGGTCCACTACGGAACTGGGTTGAAGGAGGACTTCAAGTCCTGGACTTGGTGAGTGGTTGGTTAGGTCGGTGTGAAGTGGTAAAGTCCGGTATTTATGTGGTAATAATGTGTGTGCTGTGGTGTTGTGCTGGTGGCAGTGGAACTTGTTTGTATGAGCTTTACTCCGAATCTTGGTATATGCTCCCATTTAGGAGAAGACAAAAGATGTTTCCCCATTCTTGGAACTTGTCCTTTTTAGAGAACAGAGTTTAGTTCAACACCCGCACTCTCATAACTTTGATGTATGGCTCCACTTTCTCTTTGGGAAAGTGGGGACCTGTGATTTTACGATGTGATCATTTTCTAAAATAAATACATTCATTCATTCATCCCTCTTCTTATTGCGAGGCTAATTTCTCTGGGGATTCGTCTTTCTAATTCTATCGCAACTAGAGGCTTTACGGACTTTGGGAAAGATAAAAATTAACAGTTTACGACTCACAGAAATGCGGATGAAGTTGAAATTTTGTTGGGGAATTGTGGACCAAGGTCCGATTGGTGTTGCTATTTCTCAACTAATACAGGGAATGAAATAAGGGTAGAAACCGAATAGGGCCTAATTACATGCCCGGGAGATTGACAGTTGGTTGATGGATCACTGGAAATTGAGGATCCATCAGTTACTCAAGTGTGGAGGAGGATGGAAAACTCAATATTTAGAAACAATTTCTTTTCAATGTTTTCAGCATTTTACCCATTCCCCAGCCAGGTCTTTTAAGATTCAAATCCCCAAAAAAACGGTTCACTTGCGCAACTACATTCCAATACTAAAACAGAAATATTGGTTACAGTTCAATATTTCCTGGGTATAACTTGCTTTTAGACGAGATAAAATTTTAAAGGACTTCAATTTTTGAAATTTTGTTGGGGAATTGTGGACCAAGGTCCGATTGGTGTTGCTATTTCTCAAGTAATACAGGGAATGAAATAAGGGTGGAAATGTTATAGGGCCTAATTACATGCCCGGGAGATTGACAGTTGGTTGATGGATCACTGGAAATTGAGGATCCATCAGTTACTCAAGTGTGGAAGAGGATGGAAAACTCAATATTTAGAAACAATTTCTTTTCAATGTTTGTTTCAGCATTTTACCCATTCCCCAGCCAGGTCTTTTAAGATTCAAATCCCCAAAAAAACGGTTCTCTAAAATGTTGGTTTGGATTTGATGCACTTGCGCAACTACATTCCAATAGTAAAACAGAAATATTGGTTACAGTTCAATATTTCCTGGGTATAACTTGCTTTTAGACGAGATAAAATTTTAAAGGACTTCAATTTTGCATTAAAAGATTGCAAACCGACAAAATTGTCTTTCTTTCTAAAATTGGCATTCCCCTTAAAAAAAGATTCCTAAATGATAGCCTTCTAAGCCTGCTGAAAAAAACACTCAAGAAACACAATGCATTTGTTTTCCAACAAATAGGGCGTGTGCGGGGTGAGTAAGATTGTTTGCCTTCTCAAGATTTATTGTCCCCGGATAAGATAACTTCATATCGTTCACTCCTTTATACCGATGTAGAAAAGACATCCAACCCACCCCACCCTGTCATCTCCTCACAACAACTACAAAGCCTTCATTATTGACACATTGTATTATATTGGAAATGAGTGGGAAGCTCATTTATGATTCATATAATTGATGTCTCACTCTGCTTTTCTCCGTCATGCAGTTCAGGCACAACATGCAAAATACCCGGCCCAAAACTCCATCCAGGCAAGAAGCACCTAATGGCACCTGGTACTCGATTAATGGATCTTTTAGCCTCGCATAACATACACATCAAATAACGTCATGTTATATCATAATTTATTGGACAACCAATTTCACCTTGTATAGAATTTATTTGGTTTCCTCCTCTCAGTCAACTTTCTCCACAATTTGGATCCCAAACTTGCATTCTTTACGTCCATCGTAAATTACGTTTTGTACGCTCTATCCCTAAATGCTAACTAAAGTAAAGATAACTTGGGATTGAATTGTTGCGTGGGAAAAGGATAAAATGCAAAACATTGGAAAAAATATTATTCTCACATTTCCGGCAACTTTCACTCTCTTAATATAAAAATAGCCAATTTGTACTTGATACCCACCCACGGACTAGTCGGCAGTTGACATGCTTAACACTGAGGCAACGCCAGCATGTCACCAGAATTAAATTTCCTGGTGGTGAAAAAAGTAGCAATTTCCTCCAAATGGTGCAATGTAATGTAACGCCATCCAGCCAGGGAGTGGTAGTTAGTGTGCTGGGATTGTGTTTATTTACAATTTGTTTGAACCTCAAACAATTAATTGAAAGTAACAGATGGAGAAGAAACCATACACTTTTGTAGTATAATGGTACAGCCAACTAAACATGGGTGGCAGTTAGAGCAGTTCCGTTTCATCCAATAATTAAATGACAGGATCCTGAAATTTACTGGGCAATTTACCCAAAGCAGTTAATACTCGGGCTAAGTCTACTTCAGAATATTGGTATCCACACCAGCAGCAATATGTTATACAGCTACTATTTAGCGACAATTATATAGTTGAACTCATTCAGAGAAATTAACACCTAGGATGATTCCAAATCAAAGAACTTAATGAAACCGGTCGATAAGACTAATCATTACGGTTCTTATCACTTTTACGTACTTATTATATTATTTTAAAAGCCGTTATTCTTCATTTACCGGACTAAATGTATGAACCAAAGCATGAGGAAATGTTTAAATGATTCTTACCACATATGGCGAGAAGGGAAATGAACACCTTAAGCGACGTTCCTTTCATTTTCACAAGAATCCCGTTGTTTGCAGTCTCAGGAACTTTTTTAGAATGTGTCAAATCAATTCTGAAAAGAACAATAGGCAAATATGTAAAAGAGTCATCACAAAACCATATCATACCATAGAGCAACCTTAGCAATTCTCAAGATCTTATTACACCTGTTGGAAAACAGCTATAGAGTTTCCAACCTGTTAAGTTTTGTTTTGTGGGTGGCAAAAGTCCCACCCACTAAAAACCGAGCAAGGTGCGATATCCATTTCATTTTAAACAATGATCTCCTTTGTGCTTATCCAACTTTAACAATGCCCTCCAAACAGAGTTAATTGAGCGTGTGTATGTAGAAAGGTGTTAATTACAAGAAAAGTCTTCCTGACACGCAATCATTCTACTCCAGAAATAGCTCAAGAAACCCATAAATGCAAGGTGCATGTGCGTTAAAGTGTGTGGGGTTCGGTGGTCGATTTACAATAAAATCCGGTTGACTCACACATACACAGGGGTGTAATGGGCGTAAATGGATTTGGTTAGTGCACTGACGGGATCAACAATTGAACAGTTTCTTTGTCTTTTGATTCACATCTTACAGACGGACAGATTCCTCATGGGACTTTGGCATGTCATTACTCCGCCAGTGTGCAGCCAACACCAAATACAAATCTCCAAGTTGCCCTTTGCAAACATACATCGAAACCAATCTCGTTTTCTGATTCTTTCTTTTTTCCTTGTCTGCACTTGCATCCAGGGAACGGCACTGTGTATCAAAATCTACAGCATAGCATTACATTACATAAAAATTGACGTCGCATCCCATATCCGTCGGTGGTCTGGGTCTGGGTTTGAAAGGAAATATTCAAAAGTGGAAATGAAATGAGAGCCCTCCAGCTATTTATCCGTCAATCCATCTTGTTTTATCCTTGGATTGGAGGTGAAGCCAATATTTCACTTTGTGTGGAATACTTATTATTTTGCATTTTCTGCAGAAACAACAAATTCGCGGAGTTCGGATATGTTTTTCTAATGACTGTAAAATGCTTGGTAGAAAAGCTGAGATTTGATTTGGGAAATAAATTACAACTGATCATTGCGATTGAAAATTTAATATTGTTCGTTGCATGGTGACCACAAATCTGGAATTGAAGTAGTTTTTGTTAATACTTGAGCTAATTTTGATGCAAATGCCGTGTAAGAAATGTAATCACGAAGTTTATTGCATATGTGCAAATATTGAAAGGTGGCTAAGTTTCGTACAAAAGTCGTTTTGAATGGAACAGCAAGTGAAGAAAACAATACCTTGTTTGACATCTTTCACCTCACTTACTTTTTGAAGTGGTTGATCCTCTCAAGTTACAAAGAACAGGAAGGAGACGATGAGTGAATCAGTGTGAGTGGAAAATGGAAAACCACCCCAGTCAACTAGTGTGGTAAGGTGTGATACGGATATAATTCAACATTCGGCCTGGCTGTAAACTGCCACAAACCACAAACCCTTTCTCGTTAATATGTGAACAGAAAGAAAAAGGATCAGCTTACTTCGTCTTCTTGCCTTGGCAAAATCTAAAACAAAACTAACTCAACTTGGTAAGTTTTCACTCCTTCATTCAACCCCTCATTTTTTGCCAGATTTTATGGCGAGTAATGGAATTCTTCTGTTCTATTCTTCTAAAAAACAGAAGGAAAAATTCCAGTGATCCGATCTGATGGAAACCGTATCCCGTCGTATCTGTATCTCATGGGAATGGGTGGTTTGTTGGGGTTGCGTGCCATTGTGAAAAGTGTAATCAGAGAAATGGGGCTAGGATTAAATGAAATTAGGAAAGAAACAGCTTTGCTGAGTAGAATCCATTGTGTTTATACTTCAAAAATCTGATCCTTACACAGCTAATTAGAGTAGTTTCAAATTTGTCTCATTTTTCTGCACTGATTCAGTGACAGTGCGTTGCATGGTTCTGCACGTGAGAGATGATACCTGATTGTTTTACATGCTTAATTATGTAAGAGCATGTAGCAATTTACAAGCAGGTATTTTATTTTTGTACCTGGATCTCGTGTGAGAAAGCATTGTCCTAATTCTTATTTTTAGCTTTTGCACAAAAAACAACTTAAAGTATCTCTATCTACTTTTCCAGTTTGCAAATCTATCTAGCTTACTTTTTACCAGCTATCTAAACATGTAAAGTTATGTATTACAGTGGACAAAGAAGGAAAGTGGCAGAAAGTCACTTTTCCCCAGTATTTTGCTTCGAGCAAGTTGGGAAAATGGAACCGAAAAAGTTTGCAAATCAAAGAATACATACATATGTATACTTGGACAAATATATGCATGTGGTCGCACTAGTAGAGTATGGAACCATCTGATAAAGATAAAATAGCTCCGTTTGATGCCACAATGGCAGAGATAAAGGGAAATTGAAAAGGTGAACTGCGTGTGAAATGAAATAAGGAATTCTGCCAAGGTAAAAAAAAGTCTTGAGAGAAAAATATACCTAAACCACTGAGAAAATGATGTTTGCTCAACTTTTTCTTGTTTGGTTTGTTCTGGTTAAAAATGTATTGGGGTGGGTTGGCTGTAGTTTCTTCTCTTGCCTAGCAATGAGGATGATTTTAGACTAAGGTAGACAAACGACTAAGACTTTCTCTCTGTATTATACTTTAACTGGAGTAACCTGATCTCGCTCGGCTACCTTTTCTCTCTTCTCTTTGTTCTCTTAAATAACTTCCCTTTGAATCTTGAATGGGATGAACTCAAAAACAAGGAAATCACCAAAGTGCTGACGAAGACCGAAACAAATGTGTCTGTAATTCCTTGCTACAACGAAGATATACATTTTCAACAGCATTTTTTTACAGTGGGGTGTAACTAAATACTTCCAAGTGAGAGTTCACTTGGATAAAAGAGGAGTTCAGGTAAGGTGACTGACTCGGGTGGGAGTTGGAGTTTAATAAAAGAAAAAAATATGGTTTTGTCCTGTTCAGGTATTTTGTTTCTTACAACAAAACAAGGTGCAAAATGCTCATGCAGTATTTTCCAAACGGTTTGACTATGGTGGTGATTGCTCTACACAAGCCAAGTCAAGCTATTTCTATTAAGGATAGAAATGACAAAAACAAAAATTGCTTCACATTTTCAGTACAAAATTCGTAAAATTTTGCAATGAAATGGTAAAAACTAAGTAAAGGAAATGCAGAAATGTGCAGGAATAGCGGAGATATGGAGGTTGGCATGAAATATTGGTAGATTTTCTCCAACACCCACTTCCAATAGTACACGACACTACATTTAAAATGCTCAAGTTTCGATGTATGGGCATTTGAATCGATTCTCGATATTTGGAACGCACCACTTCCTCTTTCTGTTCTGTTCAAGGAAGATGAATTTCCTCAACTTTTTTTGAATATCTAGTCCTAAAATACTTTAGATGTCCTCGGACTAAACAGGTTTGTGCGAATTTGTACAAGCGGCTCAGTTGTACCGTGAAGGGTACTAGGTTCCAAAAAGCGAATACAAAAATTCCTTTATATCGCCAACCATGTCAGAATGTCTTCCTAGCCTTTTCTCTTGGATTCAGTTTTCTATCACAGACTTTTCCTCAAAGTGACCGTGTTGCATGGAGAATGGCCGAGTCAAAACTCATTTAGTCAATCTTTTCTCTCTTTTTTCACAGAGAATTCTTCTCGGACCAAGTGACCATCACCAAGCAAACCAAGGCTATCACTTTTCTTTTCTTTTTCATCTCCCAAATCTGATCCAGGTCTCTGTTTCCAAAGATTTGAGAGTAGAGTAAACCCCGGAAATTCCAAGAAGAAAGCTCGTCCGGAATTCGGATAGTAAAAGTTATGAAGTCAATGCTGTTTTGCTGAGTGAGGTCCTGACTGGTCTGGTCCTCTTCTCTTTGACGGGAAAAGATTCAATAATCTCCCTCCACCGGTCTGGTTTTCATCCTTTGTCCATATGACCCAGAGATCAAGATCAAACTCAGATGGCAAAGGAAACCAACAACAAAAACATAAAGTAAAGTGAGCCCTGGTAAGAGGACCAACCACACCACCAAACATATTTAGGGAGTGATCACTTTCTATCGGGGAAAACAATCATGGGCACTTTTTCTTCAATCAGGAAGCTTTGGGGAAATCCGAGGCAGTTGGAAAAAGAGAAAGCAAGCAAACTCCGAAGGGATGGAGATGGAATGGAGCTGGAGGCATGTGGTTGTTGTGTGGATTGAGGACATAGCATTCTGCACATGGGGACGCTTTACTTTTGATACCATCGCATTCCCAAAGATATTACCTTCCATTGCCAGCCAGACTATCGCCTGGCCTTTTTTGTTTGTTTCTTAAGCTCAACAGCGGCCACTTCTCGCCGATGGTGTGGCGTATTGTTCTATTTTATTTATTTTTGTGTGTGTTCCGTCTGGTCCATCTTTTCTCTTTAAGCTAGCAACTTCAGTTTGCGAGAAATGGTATGAATGTAGGAGAGAAAGTAAGAGAATAAAATCACTGCTGTAAAATGAGACAAGTAGTTCAAATGTGGATGTTTGGCTGACCTGGTTTGTTGTGTTCTTATCTCCCTCATTTGCTGCAATATACTGGTGCACCTCTGTACTTTATTTGAATAAAAGTTGAATGAAATGAAGAGTAGGAAAAGAAAAAAAGCGTTGCGGATTTCAGGATTTGGGGTGGAAATAAATAAAAAATCAGGACTCGATCTAATTGTAACTCAGCCAGTGGTGGAAGCCAAGCCTAAGGTGATGTTTAGAATATGTATGTACAAGACTATCGGTAAATGTGGGATTAGAATGATAGCCGCAGCCGAGACTTTCTTCCTCTTATGCAATAAAATGCTTTAGGCCATACCCATCAGTTGCTTGGGATGGGATGGGTTTCATTGTAATTCCGCATTATTTTTCGAACCAGTCTTACCAAACACAAAACATAATGAAGAAAAGAGATAATGAACTCGTTGAATTGAGCCTCTACAGTTTTTACCTCAACTGCCGTAATGATTAACCAAACCAACTTCTGGGAGGATATAATTGCGTTTTATCGGATATCTTAAACACGCACACAATAGAAATTATATTTTATAAATATAAACCAATTATTTTCTCAATATTATAAGAAAGTTGAGATTTTATTTACCCAAGTAATACCAGTCTAGCTCACTCTAAATTTTTTAAGCTTCGAAGCACAGCACGGTAAATCTTCAGAGTAGAGCTTAAAACTAAATTAATGAGTCTCGGTGCTTTATTAATCTATGTGCTCACTTACTGTTTTGTCCACAAACTTGATTTTGTCTCATTACTTTTGTACAATTTATCCTCAACAAGGACTCACTTCCTTACTCACTCAAGCCTGAAATGCTGAAAGGAAATACTTTGCCAATCCGTAACCAAATCTGACAAATTGGTAGATTGTCATACGAAACAAGTTTAGCCTTAGTTTGATACAATCATCCTCCAAAAAATGGGAATCCTGTTCAGTGTAGAATTACCCCGAGCATTAATTTATTTTTGTTTCAAAACACACTCAACCCTTTTCCTTTCTGTCCTTACTCACTTCACAACCACGGAACGACTGAAAACTACTGATGATGTGGTTAAGTTTACGTTGAACCCTTTTACTTCCTCTTTTCAACCACAAATTTTACACACTTTAGATATCTGTTCTCATTACAGTCTCAATTCACAAACTTGTTGACTTTTCTTGTAATCCGGTGTTATAACTTAGAAAGAGGTTCAATAAGTACTGATCTAGTAAAAACTGCGGGCACGCACTAATAACCCTTGAATGAAATGTCGCTACAAATTGAAGTCGTCCGCACAAATTCCTGAAAGCTTCCGTTTAGTTTTTAATCTGAAGCCAAAATTATTTGTTTGTTTTTTTCCATTAACTTTGACGCACTTCAGTATTTGGAATTATAGTTTACAAAAACTTAACAAGTTTCGTCACTACTCAAGAGGAGAACAAGATTGGATTGTGGACCAAAATGAGATGAGGGAAGAGATGTGATGTTGCAGGGTTGATTTGTCGAAATTTCACTCTCTAACCTTTTACAGGACAGGTTTACTGAGACACTGAGACGAGGGGGAAAGTTGTTCCAGCCTCCAACTTAGACGGGGAAGAAAGGTGGTGAACTCGAACATGAGCTGAACTCACTCGCATCTGCCCTGGTTTGGTTCGGTTGGGTGGAGTACAGAACGGAGCTAAGATAAGATAAGGTATTCTCTTGCTGCTGGTTATTTGTCTTGGGTTTCTCCCTCATTCCAGAAATACAGAGGAATTCCGGTGTAAATTGAGACTCTGCAAGTTCTGGAGCTAAGACTTTCCAGTGGAGAATTGGAGAAGCTGCGATAAGATAAGGACAATTACTCAATAACCTGGTTGAGAATGGATCCTTAAAATAGAGTTAACTGTGAGAAAATTTGGGGACGTAACAAATATAGTAATAAAATTGTTTAATATTTGTTAAATATTATTTTGCGTCTTTAAAAAAACCTTAATGTTTAATGCAGTGTTTTGTCATGTTCATTGGAAATTGAAATAAAGTTGCAATTTCGTCTACAAGACTTGGACTAACTTGAAAAAGGAGTTGAATATGTTTCACTCGTGCGTACACGCACTGGCAAAAGTGCACTCAAAAAGAAACAAATGTTGTCAATCTCAAGGGTGGATTGAGATATTTGGTCTGAGTTAATGAAGCGAAAAATGAGCGATTAGTACTTTTGGTGGACGAGAGACAAGACTAGGTAAGTGAAGTTGGAACTGGAGTAGAGATTGGGGAATTAACCCATCATGTTGCAGTTCAAACTTGGAAAGATATCAATACGAACAGGAAAAAAGATGAAGGTTACCCAACTGGTTGGATGATAATCAAATATTTGCTGTAGGAAGCTAAGCGTGTGTTGATGGCTAGAGAAGAATCTGATGTGGGCTTCCTACTTGGTCTCCTTCAAATACTTGGGACACGGATACGACCATCCGAACCCCCACCAATGCCAACCCACCGACAAATCCGTGTACTCGCAAATTCACTCCGTTTCTGCAGCAGGCTCTCTCCCAAGACAGTGTAGAGCACAAGGAGACAAAGAGAAAGCAAGTTTTACTTTCACAAAAATCCTGGAAACGTCGTGTCTGGCTTTCTCTGCGTACATTGTTTGGCGTTTTGATCCTTAATTACTGCGGTGGAAGGTTAGGTTTAACACAAAATAATGACACTTAATTTTGAAATCAAGATGAGATTGAGCATATACGGTCTACTTCCTTGTTCTTTCAATTTTATGGTTGTTATCAGAGAACATGCGGATATACAATTATTATAGGATTACAAAAACTATTAATCAGGTAACCATTCTAAATTGGCAATAACATAAATACTCCAGTGCCAAATGGTTTCATATAAATATTCACTACATACAAATTCATTGACTTAATTCAATCTCAGTTCAATGTCAAATATCCAGTTCTGACCTTAACCAATCCAGTAGTGACAACGTGTCAACTTTTATCTTGACTTGACCCCTTGCCAAGAATCATGCCGTGTTGAAATTTCACACATACTTGTTGTCGCATCCTATTTCTAATCTTTTTCCATTTCGATTACGACGTATTTGTTAATAATAAACTGACCAACACCAGATATAACGAGTAACCGGCCCAAGCATACGTATTTCGCACAATTCCTTGAACTTGGCATTCAAAACCTACTTTTCTTATTTGGCTTTCAAGTAACTTCAGCCTGAGTGCCTGAAATGGAAAGCATGACAGAAGTGCCTCCTCGGTATTGACCAACGATTGTCGTTTAAATGATGAAAATAGTGGAAAATAGTGGAAAAGCTACAGAAACTGAGAACGCACTCAAAACTTGAAGCGTTTAGTCTAATTGCTTTTAAATGCTGTACTTAATAATTCATAGAGATGAGCGACCCGAACTCGTGTTCGCCACCCGTAATTACTCACCAACTATGCATGCGTGTCATTACCATGCTTGGAAACTTCTTGTTGCGAATATATTGACCTCTCGTCTAACGATGTCCAAATTTGACTTGCGGATATTTGTTTTATTTAAATAGCAAGAAGAGTGGTTAAACAGAAGTGTGTCAAACTCATAGGAAAACGCTTCCCGACATAATTCTGGGGTAGATTTGCTAAAAATTCTGGCCATCCGCTTGCAAAGGAATAATTTTAGGGCCTTCTTTCCAAGAAGTAGTAGAGAAAGTTGTTAATAGAAATAAACCTCACAGCTCACTTTAGAAATGACTTAAAGGAATGGCATGGTGTAAACGTTATGGTGGAATATTATGGGGATGTGGTTATGGTGGTGATTTTTGTGGGCATAAAATTGTCGTAAATCTGAAGTTGGATGACATTTGACATAACAAATGGTGAAGCTGGGACTCTTCACTTAATTTTATGACTCTTTGAACAGGATGATGACCAAATGGTTTGCAGGAGCAGGACACAAATTCGTGGGTTTTCTTGGCGTTTGGGGATTTCACAATCCATCCATCCATCTCATGTGCATAGCAGTGTCTTAACTATTTCCCAACTCACCCGTCGACATGATTTAGCTCATTAAGATAAGTAACTGTCTAAGACTGATGATTGACTGGGCCAATGTTGCTCTTTCAGGTTTGTTGCTTCGTGGCCCCGACCGAATTATGTGATACAAGATCAAAGGAGAAATCATCAATTGAGATGAGATGATTGTGGTAAGATTCTTATAACTTTCAGAGTTTGGACAAAAGCCGTTCTCACAAACATAATCGTTGAATTTTGATATTTAGACATGAATCATCTACCATCTCAATCAGATATCTTGTCTAATATTTTAATGATTGCTTATGTATACATTTGTTTTTTAGACATGCAGATTCTGAGCGCATTCAGTTAATACAAAGTTTAAATTCGTGCAAAAATGTATACATCCGCAAGTGCAACAAATATAAGTAAATGCTCCAATTCTGCAGTGCAGAATTGTATTGGTTGCTGATACAATAATTGTGTAAGCAATGACCTGACCAGCTCTGGTACCTGAGGCACTCTAACAAAAGTGAAAGCGTCATGTCACGTCACCTGGCCACCATGCCAAATCCAGGCACGGAAATTAACAAAATGTAGAAAATTGAACAATATACTGGACCACCGTGGTTCCCTCATCCCCATGTTTTGTTGGCCTGTCAAGTAAACGCAACCTTAAATTGTACCAATGTTCCTTTGTTCAGGTCAAAGTTGAAAGTTGGTAAATATCACCGTAACACCCATAGACTTAAACCCAACTAACCTGGTCTTGTGTCTGGGTAAATAAATTTAGGAAGGAATTTTTTTTATGCAGGAAAACGGTAAGGAAGGAAAGTGGATGAAAGGGTTTGGTCACAACTAAGGTACAACTGTGTAAAGTCAGGCCTAGCTCCCTTTATTCGGTGACAGGGAGGAAAAAGCAGTTTAAAGTTTCTAAAGATGACTAAAAATGGTTAAAATCTGACAAAGAATGTGGCTCGTGTTGAAAAGTAAACTGGCGTCTTGGGGGCAGTTGTGGTGTGTACCCTTCACTACTACCCTGCTGTTTATACCCGGTTCCTGATACTACCCGGCTAGATTTCAACTTGAAGGAATGAAAAAAATGTCAAAGCCTCCTTCGCATATTACGTCACAAGAGTCTTGTGACAAGACGAGGACTGTAAATCAGTCAACTTGAAGGAAAATAGTTATTGTCTAATGTCACTTTAAATTAGGAAGTAGCAGTTTAAAGTTTCTAAAGATGACTAAAAATGGTTAAAATCTGACAAAGAATGTGGCTCGTGTTGAAAAGTAAACTGGCGTCTTGGGGGCAGTCTCATCCGAATCTGGATAACAGCTCTCATTCCACCAGTCAGTGTCACACAGTTGGAGAAGTTGTGGTGTGTACCCTTCACCACTACCCTGCTGTTTCTACCCGGTTCCTGATACTACCCGGCTAGATTTCAACTTGAAGGAATGAAAAAAATATCAAAGCCTCCTTCGCATATTACGTCACAAGAGTCTTGTGACAAGACGAGGACTGTAAATCAGTCAACTTGAAGGAAAATAGTTATTGTCTAATGTCACTTTAAATTAGGAAGTTGGAGAGACGCAGCATTTTCAAAACTCTAATTTATTTTGTGTCCTTCAAAGAAATTTCTGTATGACCACATTTTATTTGGTGTTTAGACTAAAATGGAACGGACATCACAAGTCAACAGTTTGGGTTGGGTTGGGCAGACTTTTATTTCCTGGGATGCAGTTTTGTAGAAAGTGAAAATTTTCACTCACTCTGGGTTTTGTCACGATTTCCGCATTACACATTACCAAGCCTTGTGCCGTGCTGTGGGCGACATATGGACAAATCTGTTGAGTTAACAACTGCTGCAACACAACCCGTGCTAACTAACACGAACATTAAATGGGACCAAGTCTTTCCTGATTTACTTGTAAATGCATGCATTCATATCCAGGGTGGCGAGTGCTGGGCTAATGCTAAATGATGAGGGTGGCAGGCATAAAGTAATTGTGTATCACATTTTATTTTTTCAGACTTTTACTTAGTTGACCAAGTTTCGTTGACACGCTTGTGGTTTTTGGACGACTTTCATTAAATGTCTTGCATTGAGATTGTTTTGAAGTTAAGGCATCATTTAGTTCGTATTGTTACTTTTTATGTTTTCTGAGAAAACATCTATGAAACATTTTTCATTTGGGATATTTGCGGCTAGTGTTTTAACGAAAATTGAATGTGTGGCCAATTGTGTTTAATCAACTAGATTGATTTTATATCATTTTTCTATTGCATGACATTATGGTAAAATGATGAATTGTTTCCCAAGTTGTTGTTTGCTTGTAAGTGTTGCCTGACTGAATATTCTGAATCTGAGTCATTTTAACCCTGATGGGAAGGCATCTTGACAGGTAAAGCATTAAAAAATCAACTGTAAATTTATACAGTTTAAGTTAAATTTCAAATAGGTTGCACAATTCTTGAATTTGATGGAAGTTTGACTGTATAACAATTTCAAAATCAAACGTGTTGCCAAATCCCAACTCAAACAATTTATTTACTCCAAAGTCAATATTTAATGGTTTACAATTACCATTTGTCAATCTTGTGGAGTAATTACTATCACTGACCAATTACAACGGAATATTTAGTTGTGTTGTAACATCACGTAAATTGCAGAAGCAGACGTATTTGCATGATCTGGTTAAAATACATTTTTTAGTTATTTATTTTCGACTTATTGTCAAAAGTTGGATTTGCAATAAAGTTTTTCTCCATTAAATACATGCGGCATAGTTTGTGTGGCAATTAAATCGTTTAAAAGAAGCAAGACTAACAATAAGACTAACAAAACATCAAGTCGCACGAATTCAAATTGAATAGCATCCATTATTACAGAGTGCGTAGCACAATTACCGCATCAATAAAGTTTGGTTTCACCCATTGCCGGATTTGAACATAGTGTTTGTATTTTTTCAAATTTTTAGGCGATTCACATGCATATTTCTCCCATAACCAGCCCCTGCTATTTTGAAACAATTGTAGAAACCCATGAATAATTCATCCCTATAACCTCGTGTCAATTGCTATTAAACTTTACCAAGAAATGCGCAAAGTTTCAGTAAATTATGTTTAACTGCTTAAAATAACTTTAAACAATTGTCCATAACTCTTATGACAAGCAGCAGCAAATCAAAAAAAAAGTTGGATTTAAGTTCATCCACAAGTAAAATGCAAGTCCGAAGGGAATAATAAAAATGTTTGCAATGTGTTTGAAATTTCGGAATGTCCTGCAATAATGACACTGACCGTGGACAGTAGACTGACTTTATTTGGTTTGTGCTGCATATTTAATGATGGACAGGTGACTTTAAACAAACAGTTAACAACTGAGAAAGAAAGAAACAATAATGTTGCATAAACTTGGCGGTACATTGGAATGATGGACACTACCGAAAAAGGTACAAAGTGAGTGGACGTGTTGATCATTGATGTGAGGAAGGAGTTGGTATGATGCATGAGTCTTCAGGTGACCATTCCAGAAAGCCTTAAGCCATCTAATGTCCTCTGTGATGGTCTTTGTCCGTGATCTTCTTTCCACAGAGAGATATTTCGAGGCCGAAAAACTTTTATGGTCTCCATCCATTGTCCCACACTTTGTTTCTTCCCGGTCCTCTTTGATTTATTGATTGACTTCTTGCCTCTATTCCCTTACTTAGTTGTATTACCTTGAAAAAAGTTTTCTAGTTTATAATGCTTTATTTGCAGTGAAGGAGGGAGTATGGTCCATTGTGAAAACCTTTATTGCGACGCCTTGTTTGAGTTGGGTGTTGTTTGAGAAAAGTATCATTCATCACATCGGGATGGTGGGTGATTAACTGAGGATGGTGGGTTTCATTGTTGGAAAAATCGGTAAAAAAATCAAGTCAATTTGAACGAAGAATATTGGGTTGTCTAGATAAACTCGTTTATTTTGCCAGCCGTCATCTACTTCTACTTATACACAAAATAGGGCTTGGAAAAAATTTAATTATTTTTCTAGAATACCTTAAGGTAGGTTTTTAAACATCGGTATTGTTCTCCGTTGTGATAAGATCCTGGGAGAAGGCTTGCTCAGATTTTTGGAACTAATTAACTGGTTTTTAAGAGAAGAAGTCTTTCATACTAAAATGTTTCCTGTACGAGAAACCTTAAATCATTAAGTTTAGATAAATTTCTATTAAATAGCTTCATATGCATTCCTGTATTTTATCCAGCTATCAGAAATATCTAGAATGAGACTGGGACTAGATTATTGGATTGAGTGATGATCCATTTTGTTGCTGATGAAAGTGAGCCAATGAGTGGTGACTCTTTTGTGTTCTTTCACTCACTGGTGGAGTCTTAATAAAGTGCTGAGAAAAGTTGAACTTATCGCTTTCTCCTGTCTGTACACACTCGCTTTGTCCTCATTTTCTTGAAGTACTTTTTTCTTGTGTCCACAAAAACCAAAGCTTGCTTTTTACTGGTTTATTAATGATCGGATTTAATCCTGATAGTATACTTACTCCACCTGCTTTGCTATTTCCAACGAGATTGTTGTGAAACTCATACTTTTGACAATGATCCAAGTTTGATTTGTCTTGATCTTAACCATTTCCTCAATGTTTTCTGCAAATATTATTCGTATTATAGTGACTTATCCAAAAAATTAATGGTCCATCTTCTCCTCCGATTGGAAATTACACATCGGGAAAAGTGACACGCTCATCTTATGTGATACAAGGTTACCTTACTTAAATGAATCTTGAGGAGATATTCGGCCAAAACAAATTCATGCAACCTCATTCGTTGTGGAAACTGGTCACGTCTTACTATTTTTCTATCAGTGATGGCACGTGGTTACCTTTAAATATGCTACGATCCCGACATGGATGCAAGATGTTTGACAGTGTTCATTGGAAAATGTGGATACCGCCGCCGTTAGTTAGTTAAAACTCCGATGAAGTTGTTCTTTTTCCCGGCGCGTGGAATGAAGTCTGTTTAATTCAAAGGGAAAGTTTGTTGTTGAAAGAAGATGAAACACTAAAACAAAATTAGAAGCATTTGCATTTCATGCATATAAATAGAGTTTGCATGCCAGAGAAAGCAGGGGAAGGAAGGCAGTAGCCATCCTGTTTCATTCAGCAGTTAATACATACTTCATAATTTTGATTAGGCCACGGCAAAGTCACCTTTGTGGTCAATATAATTGCCGGCAAGGAACATGGCGAGCCAAGGTGGTTAAATCTTGACAGTGGGTCCTCCTTACAACTATAGTTTTGGGTCCAATTTTTCAGAAAAAACGGCAAAATTTTGGAATATTTTTTCTTAAAAATAAAGACGGTAGAACTTAATTTCAACGGAGGCGTTTGGAGTGAAATATTTAATTTTGTTACGGGGTTTTTGCTGACAATCCCTGCTTAGGACTACTATATCTTATATTTCCAGCCGTGTCTCAATGATTACTTCCTTCCTCAGTTTAACAACTCTGGTGGCCGACTACTGACCGCAATACTAAAAACTTAATTATTCATTGCAACTTTACTTCAGTCAGTTCTTTTGAGGTTATTCTTTATAGTTTTCAAAAACCTCAGACACAAAATCCACTCCAGCAGTTTGCAGATTAATACTTCAATAAAAACATTGAATTAATTTCTGTTGCACAAGTGGACCAAGTCTTTCATTAAGTAGCTTTCCCAAAAGTAGGCTAACTTACTTATTCTTAGATCCGCTGTTTAATATTGTATCTGTAGTTTGGTTAATGTTAAAGTTTGGTTATAAATCTAAACCTACAATATTTTGCCAAAATTTTCTTTCGACGTATTTTACCTGTGCGAGATCAAGACAATGTATTGTTCTTAAATGCACCTTATTTGAATTGAATTCTTACTAAGGTACGTTTTAGTATTAAAAAATATACTTTCAAGTTTTTCATGAGCCAACAAAACCCTTCGTTTCGTCATGTCGAACAAAACTTCAATTTAAACTCAATCTATTTTTCATTCTTGTTCTCGCCACTCTTTTTTATGTATTAGGAACGGGAATAGGGGTAAGTTTTTAGGGTTACATCTTGTCTTCTGCCTGGAATTCGTAGATTAGCTTGTACTACATTATGTGAACTTACCTTATTTCATGATCGACATCCATCCAACCAAAAACTTGTTCATTCTCCTTCATTAAATTGCACCAAATAGAGAAAAAAATTCTTTTGTGAGCTAAGAATGCAAAAATTACAATGTAAAATAAAATGAAGTTTCAATTTATCAAGTTTCCTTCTACCCTTTTGAATTGAGGAGGCAACCTTTCCTCGTTTGGTTAAGACATAAATAAATACCAAGGAGTTCGTTTATATTTGAATTTTAGCAACCTTCAGATCAGGTAAGTTTGCCCATCACTTCTTGGTATTGGAGTAATAATGTTTCCATTTTTCGGATGTTTTTGAAATGTACGGAATTTTCCAAGTACTTTTTGGACTATTACCTCAATAAAAGATGAAAGAGAAGGGAGAGGTGGGCTTGATTTGGGTGAAATTGAAACTCGACTTTCATCTCATTTTTTTCATTCCATACTTTTCATCCCCTCGGACTACCAGGTTATCTTTGACTAGCTGCTAACTGAACCTTTATTTTACTCGAGTTTTTGTATGTGTAACAACTACAATTTGTAGCATGATATTTGGTAGTGTGGTAAAAAATAATGATCGTTTTCTGTTAAATATGTTGTGAAGATTTATTGCAAAATGAAGAGATGAACATTTCTCTCGAATTGACTCTATTCGAATTGAAGGTTGTAAAATTTGCCAATTCAACATTTGACAGCACAGACAATATCTTAAGTAATTAGCGGTTACTATAAGTTTGAATCCGATAACGGTGTGGTGTACTATTTATGTAGAAAAGTTTTGTCAGAAAGGAGTCCAGTGGATTAAGAAAATGACAGTCTTTGATGTGGTATGTACACTTTCTCCAACGGCATTGATTGAAATCCGAAGGTATCCATTAACTGAAGGACTGTGGTGCATGTAGAATGAATAGACGGCATTGAATTCAAACTTACTTAAACTGAGATTGAAAGGACTAAACCAGCCAACCAACCGTTAAGGAACAATACAGACTAGACTTCACCACTCACCACTAACTAGCCACCAAACCAACTCACTGACCAATCAATCCACTTTCACATGTTGTCCATTTCGTCGACAAAGTTGTTAAGAGTATGAGAATGGAACATGTTTTCGCCACGGGACCGTATTCTTTTGGTGCAACAAATACCCTTAACAAATTGTCGAAAAGGCTAGAAATTCCATAATATTTATCCATGTATCTATAACATATGAACAGATTACAAAAATATCCATCGCTTGACAGTCTTAGAAATGACAAGGTATCTTATTTCCAGAGGTACTTGGTGAAAATGCAGTAATAATAGTGAAGCTGTTTCCGTTGCAGGCAGCAGCAGGGTGCAATAAGTGGATACACATGTATCGTGTTGTATGTCTCAACCTGTGTCAATTGATTCTTGATTATTTATTGGGGGAGATAAGAACCAGTGTCCATATGAGAAAGCATGGGGGAAAGTTCTGTTCTGTGAGAAAGAAGGGGAAAGTAAAGAATTAAAACAAATTGAAAAAGCAGATGTTTGTTGGGGACACAAGTGGATTCTTTGGAATTGTCGCAGGCCAAAAGTTGCTCCAAATCCTCTTGGGAGCTGTCTCTCAATACGGAATCTATCCTGTTGATTAGCAGTATCCCCCAGGACGCTGATTTGATACGTATTGCATCAACACATTTTTCATAAAGGATTCTAATCTCGTGTTTTATAAAAAGTTTTTGAACAATATTTTTATAGATGATAATAGTGCCAAAATGTAGTGACAGAGATAGAAAAATTATTGAATTGAAAAATGTAGAACATTAGATGACATAAATATAAGAGCGGATTATTATTGAAATTTCTTATTATTATAATCATCAATAACTCCTTTTCTACGACTTCCTTGGAACAATTTTTAAACAATTTTAAATTTCAAAGTTTTTCAATTTCTACAACTAACACATTGATATATGACATAATGCAAATTGACAATTTTTCGCCATCCGTGCATAGATTTGAATCTAAATACCAGATTTTGTTCCAAATTTGATTAGCCACTCCAAGGAAGGAAAGGGTGAAAGTGAAACTAATTGTAAGAAATGAGAAAAGTCATTCAACCAAAGAGGTGACCGTCAATGTGTAAAATCTCATTGGAATCAATTCTGAAAGCACAGGACAATTTTGCTGTGGTACGATCAAATGCAGAGCATGGCTGGGCAGAGCATGCATGGACGGAAATAAGTAAGGAAGGAAGAAAGTAAAGAAAGAAAGGTAGTACCGTCAGTACACAGGAGTTGAGCTGAGATTTCATTGAAAAGGCCATTTGGATTGGAGCAAGTGATGCGAGTGTGAGACAACGCTATGTAAGTAATGGACCCTACGTGCCACGGTTTTTAGAAGGAGTTTTTTTTAGTAGGAATAAGAGCAAAGTCACCACCGGCGGTGAAAGAAGAAGATTTCTCACTCAAGTGGAGAATTTCGTGGGAACAAGACAAAAAGGTGTGAGTCAAGTGGAGGGTTGAGGATTAGCTGGCTCAACTCAAAAATGTCCATTTCTTCATTCATTCATGGCTTGACTGGGTTTGGCATGGCAATGCCATGATGGCAGGGAGAAAGCAAAAGGCAAAAATAAAGTTTTACGGGATGAACACCGTCAAACGGAACGGACATTTCCTTTCTTGTCTCTTTTTTATTGGGGCAACATTCATTCCAGGGGAAAACTTTAGTTGGCCAGTTTCAATAAGACGGCCTTTTGCCGGACTTTCTATACGGGCAAGGCTATCTTGTAGTTAAGTCGGGATTTGGCGAGGAACTAAGTAAATTTGGATGGGTTAATTTGTCAAGAATTACTGTAAAAAATTGTAAGTACTTCCAACAACATGGTTTAAGCGACACCCAGGTATAATTGGGTTATAATTCTGCACATCAACTATTTCAAAAGGATCTGCGGCAATATTTAATTAAAATAGTGTGCAACATTGCAAAATCCAGATTTCTTACCGTTTGTTTTTATTGATGAGGTTTTACTTTTCATGATTATGTGGAAGGTGATTATCGGAACCTAACCTAAATAAGACAATACTTGTATCAATTTACTAATCGGCATGAACAGGTAAAAAGTATTTAAGTATCCAACTCACTTCCGGTCACCCATCGCACTTTAGATGACTGCACCAGATGGACAAATGCTTTGGCTGGTTGTTGCTTTTGATGAGAAGCTGCACCACGAAAACACATTCCATGCCAGCTCATCTCCTAAGATGGGTTAAGCTAAGTCGAAGGAAGATTCGGAATTGAGAAGAAAGGAAAGTGTAGGAGATTGTTTTTCGACAGATCCAACCCAACGATATGGGTTTAGATTGAGGTAGAACGCCACAAGTCGGAGAAAGCATGACATGTCGTGATGATGGTATAGGAAAGGAAACTAGGGCGTCGTAGGATTCTCAAATTTGGATTGTTCATATAAATGCAAGGACACGTAAAGCAGTTTTCTACTTTCATGTAGAAATCTGATGGGATCAGGTGTTCCGGCTACGACTTTAAGATCCAACCCATGAATGGATGGGAGCAGGGAAATGATGAGGTCAACGACCGCAGACAACTCTTTCCCTAATCACTTGCCAAAATTTTTCCATTTTTCCTCCCGTCGTCTCCACTTCATTCATTAGTTCAGTATTTACAGAATAAACGTCAATTTCATTTCTCCGTCATTTAATTAGCTAATTATTAGATAAATAAATAAAAATTCGTAAAAACATCCATTTTACATTCAAATTAATCGAATCAAACTTTATTATTTCACCGTCATCACCACCGTCGTCCTCCTGTGCATCTTTCAGCAACAGTTTGAGCCAGTGTTTCAAAATGAATAAGGTAAGTTCAGTGGAGTGACTAATTTGAAAGATTTAATTTAGTTGTTTGCGTTTTGTGGTCAGGATTCGTTTGCCATTACTACGCCAACTAAGTCCCCTCCACGAACAACTATCGCCAACTTTGATCTCTTCTTCCCAGACATGTCATCTGACGATGAGCCAGTTTCCACCCCTGAAACTTCCAAAGGTAGTAAAAGAGTCAAGGAAGAGATTGCTGCGGCTTCCACATCCAAAAAACGGAGGGAGGAAGACGACGGGGATCGGAGGTGGGTTAGTGATGATGATGGCCAAGAATCTGGAGATGATGAAGAGTATGAAGATGTTGAAGACTCGGATAACGAAGAAAGTCCACTTTTAAGTTTGGATCAATGGAAGGTGCAGGAGTTGAAAATACTGGATGATGAAATGATGAAAGCCAAATGGCCGATGGTTAAGAGCAATGCAGACAAATGGCATATTCTTGTAAGTTTTTTTAGTTGGATGTTTCAGAAGAAAGTAAATGAGGCAAATCCTATATTTCTTAAAAATCCTGTCGTTCTATTTTATGTAGAGAAACAGAATCTACAATGCTACCGAAATTTTATCGGATATTGATGAAAATGATGACGTTGAAGCCGTTCCACCCACTCGAAGTCCAGAATATGCGAATGCTATACAGAAAATAACGAAAATCATGGATGCAAGAAAGACCAAAGGAATGCAAGGGGACAAGGGTCAATGTTGGGAGTGTGATTCCGAATTTAGAAACCTCGCCGAATTTATCAAACATTTTCGCCACATGCATCTGAATGATTCGGCATTTAAATGCAAGATTTGTTCTCAGGGTTTTCAAAGAAAAGGCGAAGCTTCTAAGCATATACTTGCCACGCACATGCTTAGTGAGTCTACATTTTATATTAAATTTAGATTATGCATCAATTCCATCATCTATATAATCTAATTATGTTTTCAGATCATGCATTCAAATGTGAGGGAAAAGATGGGTGTGGAAAAACGTTCAGATTTCAGCAAGGGCTCAACGAGCATATCAGATATGGTCACATTACAACGGATGGATATGTCTTTACTCTAGAAGATGGGGAGATGGTTTACAGGAAAGAGAAAGCCAGTGATAAAAAAAGTAAATCCAGTGTCTGCTTTCTAATTACATAAGCATGTCAAGACTGATGCACTAAAATATTATGTACTACTATGATTTTAGGTTTGCAACAACTCTATGGGTGGTTATGGAAAAAAAATAAAAAAAGAGTTGGGAAATCTGTGTCATTTACAAGCAGGGGAAATGTTTCTGGTGCTTGCTCCATTATCCACAGACAAATCAGAAAAGTTCGCCCAAAGAAAATAAAACTTCGAAACCTTGCCTGTAGCTGCCGTCACAAATATCATCAAGATGGATGGAGGTTTAACCCAAAGAAAGCCTTCAGTTTCAAAATCTACGCTAATTCTCGTTTTGTGATCACCCAATTGAAATGGTGGCTTAGAATTAAGTTAGATAGTGTTAGGACACTAGCCACTTTGGAAAGTTTGGAGTATTTCAAGGAACATGAAGAAACCCTATATAAAATCATTCAGCCATTATTGTCAAAAGTAGGTGTAAATATGGAGTATGTTGAGGCTGACCCAGAATTTGAGGCTGATCAGGAATATGAGAATTTAGAAATTGATGAGAATGAGGGTGACGTTGAGGAGTTTAGTAGCCAGTATAGCGAGCAATAATTTAGTTGGTTAAAATTCAATCTGATATTTTATGATTACCAACCGTTGTTTTTTTATATTTTAATAACCCATGTCAATGTACCGTTGAAGAGAAGAAATAAACTGCCGAGTGCAGTTTTCGTTTCCACTTTTGCAAGGGAAATTGCTCGGAAATTCCTTCCACTCGGTGTAAAATACCACTTTTCTCTTAACCCATGGCATAACATAACACCTTTGTTTGACATCGAAATCGAGGCTCATCCACTCGTTTGCTCTTCAACCTGCTGGTGTTTGATGTAATCTGCACCTTCTTAGCCACAGCCAATGAATATCGCAATCTTAGCTTTTATTTGGGCAACCAAGTTTTGCCAGTGGTGTCCCTTCAGTAATGGTTTTATTTTGCTGTATTTTTAGCAAATGTACGATGCGGAATCTTTTGTCTCCAACAAATGAAAATGTATTCAACATTTATCTGTAATAATGGAGAACTAAGTAATAGTGAAAATAAATCTTTACATTTGTTGTCATTATATTACTGAGTTATGATAGATCCATCAATCTGTCGAACTGATTGAAGTGAAGTGTGGACAGAGAAAAGCAGCAATTGAACAGGATTGAGTGTTGAAGTAAATAATCCGTAAATTGCAGAATTATTGATCAAATCGGAAGTTTATTACTCAGGAACTGCTCAGAAATCAGGGGAGTCAACCTGAATTTGACCAGGAGAATAGTAGCAATTTCTGCATTAGTTTAGTAGCAGATCAGAGTCCTTAGCCCTAAGCTTTCAACCGGACTGGGAGAAAGTTGGAGAGGATTATACCTGAAATAGTTGAATGTAGTTGTAATCCTCTCTATTCTCCACTTTGTTCCGGTATTCTATTTCTATTCATCCCGATGCACGCCACTCACTCAATTCCTCTTATTTTCTGGAAACGCAAACTTTCTCCCAAGCTTTAGTTTCCGACTTTATTCCAGGCATATGCTACATTTTTATGTCGGCAGGAATATAATATAGCAAAGGTTTCATGAGTTAATGGAGGAATGAACTAGTTTCTCGGAATTGTTTTTCATGTCCTATTTTCAATAAAGTATATTTTAATGGAATTAACATGACAGAAATTAATAATGATGAACAGTCGTGATGTCGTGTCACCACAATGTGCGTGCATTCATCTTTAAAGTAAATGTTTTTGTAAGAGCAATACTTTAGTGGGACATGGGTACAAATGGGTATTGGATTTCCGGCATTGTTCTAATTTCCACGTACTTTTAATCCAATTAGCATTTCTACAGGATTCAAACCGCTATTTCGCAAAATGTTTCAAAACTGTTGTTCATCCATCTATTTTCTCATCGTCAGTGGTGCATTGCACTGTTTTCATATTATTTAATTCGGAACTGCCTCATAAAGAAGGAAATGGAGTGGCACTGCATGTGATAATTTCTGTGATTCACGTACTGCTACATGACTCACCCTCTTTAGAATTAACAAAATAACATGTAATCAATCGCCATTCAACGTACTAAGTCTTTTCTTACTAATTGAATAAGCCGTTTTACTCCAACATTCTCCAGTTTGAATTTAATAAAACTCGTAAAAATATTAGAAAATAAGTTTTTAATAACGCGATAAAAACATGGCATAAATCCAAACAACAGTCCAGACTTGGTCGTGTATTAAACCGGTGTAAATATGTACATCCTGTCACTATCATCAATAGATCATCAAGCCATCCCCAACGAGTCCAAATTGCTTTGCTGTGAATGAAATCCTTCAATTCAGAAAATCCTTTGAACATGATTTTGATTTGGGTTGGCAAATTGGGGAATTTAATTTGAATCCACTCCACCCCTTGGCATTGCCTTGCTTCCAACAGATATAACTTTCTCCCTTGATTTATCATTATATTTCGTTATGGTGGATGTCCCTCCGTTTGTCATCCAACTAAAGTGAGGCCGACTACTTCATTAGATTCAAAGGAAGTGAATGGATACACAACATTCCGTTTAAAAACAACTTAGTTAGCTCATTACAAAGCGATCTGGTAGTGTTTACTTTCCTTCTGAACTTTCCCCCTCCTCTCTCTCACTGCATATGATTAAATGTTTACTCTCAACTTGAATGCAAACACTTGAGACTCAACCGAGTACAACTTGTACTGTACAAGGCGGATATTTATGGACATTACAACCAACACAACTTTACAGAAAGGAAACCAAACAGAGATTGAGAGGTCTTCAAATGGTTGGAGTTGCTGCAACTCAATTCAACCACGGCATCCGTCATCCCCAACGGCGATGGTACAACTGGGCCGAGCAGATTTTCAGGAACAAGTCACAAAATCGTGGTTACACGTATCGATGTACATCCGTCCATCTGAATAGGATGGACAAGTCCGGGATGAAAAAAAGTTGTAACGTTTTAAATTTGAGATACTGTAAAAATTGACTGCAAGACAAATTTTTAGACTGGAATTTGAATGATAGGAACCATATTTTATGTCTATTCAATGGTTGTAAAAATACATATGTAAACTAGTAGGAAAGAAATCAGAGGAAGTAAAATTTCTACAATTTCCGGTTAGAAAAGTGGTGGAAACTAAAAATATTATGCTCCACAGAAGCATTTCATCTCTAGGGTGAAGTGCTTGAACTCTGACTATTTTTGTCTTTCCTCCTCAATATTCAGCAAGTCACAATGTCTCTTACTTAGAAGAGGCTAAAATCTCAAAAGTGGTATTTTAATAACTTTCCATCTTTGTTCGAAGTCAAGTCTTCCAGACACAGACACCTGAGAAATTATGCACGTGTTGAGAGCAAGATTAGAATTTGAAACGATGATCCAATCTCGAAAAGATAGTGCTCAGTCAGAGCACTTTGAGTTTTCAACACTTTCCCAACATCCTATTGCAGCGTAAAATAAAATGCATAAGGTTATCTGCAGGTAGGTGACCTAACTTAGGTCTTGTGTCAGTATCTAGTGAGCTGCAACGGTGGGATGTGGATGATACCCTAATTTTTCAACCCGGTTGCTTCAGAGTGTGGCTGTGGATGGTGCAATTCCATTATGTCACAACTTTGTCGGATTATGCAATGTAATTAAAATGGATGACATCTAATCTAAATATTTTTAATCTACTTTACAAATTAGGAAGGGAATACATTGACCTTTTTTATTCAACTGGGGCTCTTTGTAGCCGCAAGTTTTGTTTTAAAGTTTGTTAGATAAACCGACTGCCCTACATTTTTAGATATTTAACAAAACAACAAAATACCAGGAGGACAGAAGAGATGATCTTCTTACTTCAAGAAAAACATGGGTCTGGAAGGTGGGCAGTTTGGCTGGGCTGGATAAATGTGGGGTTAAAGTTTAAGAGATTGTGGTTTTGAGACAGAAATGTGTCAGCCGCATAGAAGTGACATGCAAAACTTTAGTTTTTGTTCTAGATTTGGTTAAGAAAAAAGTGGATTTATAGTGTCAAACTAAACTACAAAAAAGTATCATCCGAAAATAAAATCACTTATACGCAATATGTTCATTTAAACCTTGATAATTTTGATACTCCAATTACTGCGAATTGTTTAAAACAAATACAGCCCGAGTTTATGTACAAGTTGTTCTGTTTATTTGAAAATAATTAATTCCACTCTGGAAAATGTAGTTTAGGGTAAATCCTAGTGGAATTTTGCTCAAAAAATGTAACATTCCATCTTATTTCTGTAGATAGAAAGGAAAAAAACCTTTTCCTTCTTTTCATTTTTCTGTGGTTTTCCTCTCTTTGTTTGTACTTTGCCTCACGTACTTCCTCACTCACCCATCCCACATCACATCCCACTTATTATTACGCTAGGTTGTATATCTATCCTAAAATACAATTGAAATAATACTTTTTGACTAGCATAACCACACAACAAAAACTGCCAAGAGTGAGCTTTTCCCGTCTGGAATGAGAGCGGAGGAAGAGAGAAAAACTGATCTAAATTCAACTCGTGATGAAAAACGGAAATGCTGCTAACTCACAGAAAACTTGCCCTTCATCATTTATTTCCTTTGGCCAAAATAATATAACATAACCACGGCACCGACAAACAAAACTTATCCAAAAAGTCTCTCACTTCATGCTTTTCATATGTACACGCTTAGCTTATCCCCTTTCGGCTGAGTACGTCCTAATTCAGGGGCATCTTGTTGGGCTGCTGGAGAAAGTGCCTCTACCACTTTTTGCCCCGAGTGCAATGCAATATTGTGTATTTCAAAGTATTTGAAATGAACACAATAACTAAAAGAGTTGGTTACACCAACGTGGTTTACTTATGGAAAAAGGAAACCTTGTAGACTACGTGAGTGTATCTCATCTGTTGGAATGGAAAAAAGAGTTAAATGAATTTTTCAATTCAGGAGGATCACTGGTTTTTGGAGCTTAACTTTACGGGAAAGGGTGAGTGGGATAATTGGCGGAACAAATATTTTTGTGGGCTACATCCGAATTAGAAATGAAGAGGATGTGCTTACAAATAGAATGAAATCTGGGGAGATTAATACTTGTAAATACTAATTTGCTCCGGTTTCCTTTCATTTAGTAAACTTAACTTAATCGACCGGGGTGGGGTGTGTGGTCAAAATTTTCGATAAGTATTTTTAGTGAGCTAGAGGCTAAAGTTCATGTAATCCGGGTGGCTGTCCGTTTGCATGTCTGGGACAGGACAGGGTTTCTGTTATTTGGATTCTAAACTTTGCACGGATTAAAACAAGGGTTTGAAACTTCTGGAAATAATAATAATGTTTCAATGCATATTTAAATTTGAAGAAATTCCAACAAAGAAATGGACAAATTCAGTTCAGTTAATGGAGAAAGTTATTTGGCTCGGGCTATGTTGGGCTGCACTACATATTTTTTTCTGCAGTGCAGTAAAAGCTTCTCAGACATAATAAACCAAGGCAATTTTGCTCATTAACTCTTTAGACTAATTTTTTACTACAGAAAAATGAAGTTGGAACCTGAATTCGAAATACCACTCAGTCGCTCTAATTTACTTTCACCCAATTGATGTGATGTGATGTAGCACTCACTGCCTGTATAATTATTTTCTCACATCCTCATCCCAAGCTTGGTAACATTCATTAGTTTCGTCGTTTAGTTCTAAACATTTGCAAACACTTTTAGAAATCCGCAACATAACGATAAACTAAACTTTCCCCGGAAATTGGGATAAACGTGCAAACAAACTAGTGACCAAACATACCTATATTATTGCGGACTAGTTTATTTTGTTGGAGTTAAAAAAGAACTTTTTTTTGTACATTGTTGGCCAGGGAAGTGGGCTGTAGTTCCTTCCTTTCCCTTGGAGAAAACTATTAGGGAAAAGTCTCTTTGTGTCAATAATGCACAAAAGCAGGCCATACAAATTATGAGAGCTCACCCACCACAAAATTTTTCATTAAATACTTGTCCCAATATTTCTTCTTTTGGAAACGTGAGTGGAATTTATTTTTTTGCTTTGCTTTCACCAAAAATATGTTTCAGAGTTGTAGTGGGCAGATTGAGTTGGGCTGAGGTCTGCTTACGTAACAAACCAAGTTGAGTCCATAATGCTTCACCTTCTCAAGATAATCCACTCCTTAACGTTATTATTCTGCTCTTTTCTCCCGTTCTCGAAATTATTTACTCAAAAAGAATGCTTCTGATTTAATTTGGTGCTACATTACCACACCAAAAGGCAACTCGTTTTCATCTTCACAGCTGCGGAGAAATAGATTATGTTCGTTCTTCTGGATCCGGTAAAAACTGTTTTTTTCTAGAACCAAATAATTTTGTTGTGGTGAACCGGATTGAAGGTTTCTGAATGAAGCACGATAAATAAGTAATTAACAAAGATAATAACTCTAAATTCTTAGAAATACATTTTCCGATCATTTCCGCTGCGGAGAAAGTTTGTTGAATATTTGATGCCGTACAAGGAAATTACAAAAGTACATAATTTGTAATATATATCAGCCACTCACGTATCATTCTATGGGCACTAAATTAGTACTTAACCTACTAAATTACAACAAGGAATACCTTCCAAAATAAAGTAAATACTTTTACACATCCCTCTCTTTCTGGCATTGATCTCAAGTAATTTCAACTCGAAGAAATTTATAAATCGCCAAAGATACTTGAGAGTAGATAAAGTAAACTCTCTACAAAATTTCCGAATGCCATAATTTCTATCCGCCTACACGAGGATTGTTCGCAACAATATCATGACACAGAGACAGAAGGTATCAACGGATATCAACGACCATGCCACCCTCCAAGAAATCCTTTGCCTATCCAACTGGATAAATTCGTTCCGTACGATTTCGCATGAAATTTTATGAGAGTGTAAACATCGAAGTTAGGCATTTAAAACAACGAGGTACAGAAAAAAGTGAAGCTGCATTCATTCCTTCTAAACTTCCAAACTTGGGACCAAGCTATAATTTACCTTACTTGGAACAAACGACGTCAAATGTCTCTCCTCATTCTAAGCAAAGGGGGATAGTAACACAAAGTGATTTCAGATTTCGACACTTCAAACGTGATAAATTTACCGACCTTTGAAAAAAGATTTCCAACTCGAGACTAGAATGCGTAGCACAGAATAAAGACATGTGTATATTATTTGTCCAATGAAACCAATACGAATCCTCCTATAGACAAAGATAGCGTCATTCTTTCCTCTGTATTGAAATGCTCCAAAATAAAATAAAAGACCTTCCTTTCTCCCGAGTCATCATGACTCGTCTCAAAGTCGTAAAAATATTCCGTCAGGCTCGTAAACGTCTAAACGGATCAAGTCAAGAAGGTCAAGCTGACAAGAATTTTCCAAAAAATTAGGCAATTGTTCTCCCGACAAAGTTCCGTTACATGGAGAAGAACAGAAAAAAACAACAAAAGTTCAAAAGGGTAAAAGTTTTTAGGAGGGGGTAAGAAACAAAATCCATTGAACCAAACAGTTTTAAAGATCGAACATGGACGAGAGTCAAGTCAACATTTGTTTCTGGAGAAAGTATTTACTATATTCTGCAGAGTAGACCTCCCACAATTCAGTGAATAGCACATTTATTTATTGCTTGTATGCATAGTTGTATAGGGTGTAGAGTCCTTGTTACATCTGCCAAAAGTGGGCAACGACTCTTGTACTTTGTGACGGAGAAATTAGGGTCATGAAATTCTGGATTTTAGACAAGAAAAACTTTTGCAAAGCTCTAAAAAGCCGTTTGAAAGGAAGATGAAGCTATTTGATGTTGATGGGAGACAAAATGGGAAGACATCCCATCTCAAGGGTTGTAAAGTTGTCTCCACTCAATCCACTCCGTCAGACGGGAGGGTGGGAGAAAGCAGGCACTGTAAAAAGGGAGTTGTCTGGTATTATCATAATTTAGTTGGGGTTGGAAAAGGATGAGTTGTACGATTTAAATTTGATGGGTGTAATTTTGGATTTGAAATTTGTATTTTGATGGAAATGAATTCGGTTTTGGCGACCAATTAAAAAAATTTAGTCCCGTTTGTAGTGGTAAAAATTTGTACCACTCCAGCTCGATTTCAATGCCTCAATGAACATTTAAGAACAGTTTAGCTTTCCGAATATTGTAAAACGCGCTACAGAATTTGTATGTTAACACTTAAACAATATCCACTTTTAGCCAAATTAAAACTTTTAATTTATGATATTAACATTTTTATTCCATGATATCAAAACACTGCATCAATCTCTTACAGACTGGTTGTCGTTTCTTTTAAAGCAAATCAAGACAACTTTCCCCATCCACAATTTTACTGCACTTCATACTTAATTTTGCACAAAACTTTGGATAAGCTTTCCTTATCAACATTGCCCTACCAAAACTGCGCCATAAGAGCAATGATCAAGCGTACCATGTGAAAGCATGAATCAGGAAAAGATGAATGATGTTCACAAAGGAGGACGTCGTTTTCTTAAAGACAATCCAAGAGTGAAGAGACGATAGCAGGCTCAAGCCTTCCTACAAACTTCATGTGTCATTGATTAATGGTATAATACACGCTTGGCTTACGAGGGGTGGGCAGTATTGTTAAAGTAGCATTTATAAATGAAAAAATGCCCAAAACTTGCATCCTCATCAGTGATGAAGCATTGTTAGCACAATAATCAAATAACAGTATTAATTTTTGACACAATAGCAATATAAGTCTGGATATGAAACTTAAGATTCTTTGGTTTTCCATGCATCTCCAAATTCCCTATGAAATCAATTGCCCACCCCTCCTAAGCGTCCTGCCCTGTCAAGGAAAAGGTCATAACAAATGGGCTAATGAGATGGAATTTCATAGGATAAAGAGCTCTTTGAAGTGATTGAATATTTACCATCCAGAGCAAAAGTGACAGGTTGGGTAAAGACTTACTTTCTCCGCCGACATGCATTGGATGGCGCTTCATAGCGTAGCTTACGCCATTGGCGACGCCAATTTGGCGTATGCCACGGCATGCTTTTCAAGCCCTGATTTCTGTGTCAATGACACCGTCGACACAATGTCAATGACACAAAAAATGGGACAAACTTTCCCCAAAAAAGAGAAAGTTCGTCCGGGGCTGATTGATAGTTGGTCATAGAGTTTGCCGTGTTCCCCGCCCCAGTCAAATTTTCTTGGCAGATGTTCCATTACCCGGACGAAGGTAGGTCACTCTCGCAAAAAAAGGGCTTGGCTGGACCTTATTTTTCGCCATTTTTGCAAAATATTCGCCAAAAACCTCACCCACTCACGTAGCACTTTGTGATATTAGCGTAAAGGATCTGCTACAAGCTTTAAATTTAAGTGAACTACAACAACTTGAACGGAACAAGGTGTCAGACACTTGTTACTCAGAGATAGAATTTTAGTGAAATAATTTAAAAGTAGGATTAATACAACGTAATATGTAAGGTAAGAAGTTTTGCAGATGGCGAACTTATCAGTGATAAGTTTGAGTAAGATAATAATTTACTAAGATTTGTGTTGGACTGTTTTTTTCAGGGGAGTAAGTTACGATTCGCAACTCAATTGTATCGATTAGGATTAGGATTCGTTTGGTAGCTTAACTTCGACGGGGTAAATTTTTCTGCGACCGTTCATTCGGTCGGTGATAAGTGGTCATGATGAACTTGAACATGAACATGGACACGGTCATCAATAAGCTGAGAAATACGGTGACATCAGTAACCAGCACGGTTTCCCAGTTATCCGTTGTCCTTCCAGGAAACCCTGTGACACGAGAGTATGAGGTGACGCAGCATATTGGCAGTGGTGGGCCAGGTATGGAGTGTTATATTTTCCAATTGTTGTAAAATTACTAGACTTATTTTTTTTATTGCGGAGCAGGTATGCTATGGAAGATTTATGCTGGGTATAAAAAAAGTACGAAACAGGAAGCTGCCATTTTTGTGTTTGAAAAGACGCAAATGAACAAGTGGGCTAGGAAGGATAGGGAAAATATGATTGAAATTTTGAAAAAAGGAGTGAATCAGTTGACTAGGTTGAAACATCCGAGAGTGCTAACTGTACAGCATCCATTGGAGGAGTCTAGGTATGTTTTATACTTGGGTTATGATATACTACAAGGGGTCTTACGTTCTTATTTAAAAACAATTGTTAATTTACATTGTTTTACAGGGATAGCTTGGCATTTGCAACTGAACCCGTATTTGCCAGCTTAGCCAATGTTCTTGGGGACCATTCCAACATGCCTGAGGAAGAAGGGGGAGACGGATCTATTAAAAAGTATAAATTACAAGACATTGAGATTAAATATGGGCTTTTACAGGTGGGTGATTTTAATTCCTTTAATTTTATTGAGTTAGTTTTGGGCAAAAAATTCACTGAATTTTATTTTTCTTAATCAGATTTGCGAGGGTATCACTTTTCTTAATAACGATGCAAAAATCTTACACGGGAATTTGAGCCCAGAGGCAGTCATAATTACTAAACAAAACTCATGGAAAATTTGTGGGCTCGAATTTTGTGTAACTGCAGCCGTCAATGGGACTGAAGTAATAACGGCTCAAATTAAGTATTTGATTCAAATTTTTCAACTATACTTACCGGCTCTATACTCTATTATCAGGTTACATGGCCTTCTAAATCGTACGATAACGATGCGCATCATGTGACACAGCCGTGTTTGGATTATCTTGCACCGGAAATTACAACATCCATGTCGTGTTCACCTGCCAGTGACATGTTCTCATTAGGAATGTTGACTTACACTTCATTCAGTTCTGGCAAACCTATGTTTGCAAATCGAGGGGACTGGAATCGACATCGACAGAACATCATTGTGGTAAGCGAATGTTAACTGACTGTTGCATACTCATTTTTTCGATCGCACGCAACCAGGCTTGTCAGTTTTTTATAAGGATTTTTGTCAAAATTTAAGATTTTAAATTTTTTTGTTTATTGCAGTACAACCAGATACCAGACTCAAAACTTGTTGAAGTACCTCCCGAGCTAATATTATTTGTTAGGAAGCTGCTGAATTTTAATCCAACTGACAGACCTGATTCTCATGAGTTTTCTAAGGCAAGCTTTTATTTTGTATTTTGAAGAGGTTTGCTTATAATACAATTATAAAACTATTTCGTCCTCTGCAGCTGGAGTATTTCCATGATGAAGGAGTGAATACGCTTCGTTATTTGGATTCTATTTTCCAATGGGACAATTTAGAAAAAAGCAAGTTTTACAAAAGTCTCCCACAGATTTTGCCTAGCCTTCCCCACAGGGTTCGATTACTTAGGTTTGTACTTCTACTGAATTAAGTCTGATTTTTTCAGCAACCATAAGCATCAGGTGTTCTATAAAAATAATGCTAACTAGTGTTCTTTTCATGTTCCTCCCCTTAGAGTCATTCCATGTTTGGCTCAAGAGTTCGTTAATCCCTCAATGGGTAAGTATACTATGATAGAGAAACATTTTTTTCTGATTGGGTTTTATTATGATTATTGATTGTGATTATTATTATTTTGCTATAGTTCCATTTGTTCTCCCAAATGTACTTCAAATTGCGGAGTGGTCTACAAATGAAGAATACGTCGCCCATGTGCTCCCTTATTTACGAGATGTTATGAAACTCAGAGAACCAGTCCAGGTATTCATTATATAGTATCAATGTATTTACAATTGCAAACTTTACAAACTGAGCACTCCTGATTTCTTTCCAAAAGGTGCTATTCATTTTTATGAAATACATGGAGTTACTGCTGCAAAAAACGCCCGCTGATATCACAAAATCAGACGTACTCCCTTTGATTTATGGTTCCCTGGAGTCTGAATCACCGCAGGTTCAAGAACTCTGTTTATCAATCATTCCAAGTTTTGCCGGATTAATTGATTATCCGGCAATGAAGAATTCGCTACTTCCGCGTATAAAAAAATTAGTCGTTTCTACAACAAGTTTATCGGTTAGTGGAGATAACTCAAATCTTTTGGAGTGTAAATTGCCAGAATATAGTAATAACGGCTTTTTATATACAATTTTTTCAGGTTAGAGTCAACTGTCTAGTCTGTCTAGGAAAGATTTTGGACCATTTAGACAAATGGATGGTGATTGATTATATTCTTCCATTTTTAACTGAAATTCCAGCTAGAGACCCAGCCGTGATTATGGGCATCATAGGTAAATGGACACACAAAATTCGGTCTTGAAAATAACAGCGATTTGTATGAATTTAAATTCTTGTTTGAATTTGAAATTCTAAGGAATATATCGACTAGCCGTGAACCATCGAAAATTAGGAGTTACAAAGGAAATTATCGCAACCAGAATCTTGCCTTTCATATTTCCTCTCAGTATTGAAAATGGATTGACCACTCAACAGTTCTCCACGATTATGAGTTTTGTCTATGACATGATTAAAATGGTTGAAACCGAACAAAAAGCTAAGCTTGAAGAACTAGGAGCCATTGCGAAGGAACGAGATCAAATGTAAGTTTGGTTGCATATCCAGTTCTACACACTTCACGTGTACATAAAAATTATGACTACGTATATGATGCAACATCAATTGATTGATGTTTTTTTACAGGAAATCTGAGATGAGCAGTCACCCTGTCTTCAGTAACGTCACAACTCCATCCAACAACATATTTGACGATTTCGCTACGGGATCTTCAATGAATAATAACTTTTCTCCAGAGCACTCTGTTGCTCCCAGCAGACCTTTGACCACTTCCACTACAATGCCAACTCTGCGTTCTGCGGACATGGCCACTTCACCGGCAATGAATAATATGGCTGGAAGATCTCCTAGAACCAATACTAACGGTCCCATGGGAGATGCAATGTCGTCACTTATTAAAACCAACTTGTCTCAAATGGGTAGTTCTGCGTTTTCAACTCCTTATATAACTCCTAATCAGTCAACTACGATGATACCGTCCGCCTCCATACCTTCGGGATTGGGAAACCATGCATCCAGCAGCACAATTCCATTGGGACTGATGAATCGAAGTCGAACTATGGGATTGACAGATATCCGCCAAACTCAACCACCATCTTCAGTGTCTCGCCCAACAGCGGCAATGCCTCCTCCTCCTCAGCAACCTCAACCTCAGCAGACCATGAATACCTTCGGAGATTTTCAAAGACCAACACAAATGGCTCCAACACCGGTGGCTCCTTATCCTTTTTCATCTAACTCAAATCCTCCAACAGGCAGTAGAAATCCTGCAGCAATCAATGCTGCGGCCATGTTTACCGGCGTAACAACTCCCATGCCGTCTTTTTTTACGCCTGCGTCCAACAACCAGTCCTCCAATTTGCGATCTTTACCTGTGTCTCCGCCACAGATGCAGATGCAGATGGCTTCAACTCCCGTGGCACCCTATCCATTTTCTGCCATTCAAAATCCTCCTCCTGGAAGCAGTAACCCTGCAGCCAGCAATGCCGGAGCAATGCTAAGTGGGGTAATGACACCTATGTCAAGTTCTTTACCTCCTGTCGCCAATAATAACGCGAATACGAAGGCCTTGTCCAAACGAGATATCGATGATCTTTTAAGCTAACTTTCGAACTGAACACTACACTACACTCGCACCGAAACTTTGTAACAAACCAAATACTTGTAAACTTCACATGTAAAAATGCATGAGCCTTTTTATCTTTCAGTGTAACAGATTCCAAATTCTAAGTTGTATCTTTCATCAAATCCGATTCCAAATACAAATTACATTCCAGTAAATAAATTTTATGCAATGTTAACCACAACCTTTGTCGAGTGTAGTAATCGCAGGATTTATTATTCAAAGTCGTTGACAATAATCAATCATTGTAATACTGAACTGAATTGACAAACTGGAACACAAAAAGGGAAAGAATCGGCGGTAGTACTTTAAATTGAATAACAAGAATTAATTCAATTAATTTATGGAAATTTTGAACAATAGGTAATTGCTAATTTTTTAATACAACTTTTTGAACTCGATTTGAAAAAGGATTAAACGGAGCGTATGCAGATCTATTTTCCAGGAAAGTATTATTTATATCTTCGCATGTTTAGTAGAATAGTCGCACTATTGTTTATGTTTAATTTGCTTGCTGTAGGTAGATAACCAAATCAAATACCTCGAGAATGTACATAAAAATACGCAATCTTAGCATACTTGAGACGTCTCAACAGTTAATTAATTACCAGAATGGAGTCAAAATATGATATAAATATAATAATATAATATGTAATAGTGTTGCATTGGCATGTGGTGATATTTAAACTAACAAAATTACTTCATTGACTAATTGTAAGTGACTGTATTCATTCAGACCCAGACCCCATGAGGATTTTTGGTGGTTGGCGCAGCATTTTCAAGCTGTCTTGGAGATCCTATCATTCGTCTTGTGCTTCCAGACCTGTGGTGCACTACTTTCTATAAGATCTTCTGGAGGTTGAATACTTAAGCTCTGAAGATTTGCTTCCTTCATCGCCGCAACCAGTTGTTCCATTTGTTTCTTTTTTTCAGTTAAACTCGTCTCAATGCAATCCACTTCGTGATCTAAGCTCCCGGACAACTCTGTTGCAGCCTCTGTTTCTATCTGCGTAATTTCTAGCTCGTTACGTAACTTGTCAATTTCGGATTTGGTTGAAGCCTCCTTTTCCAAACTTTCTTGTTGCCTTTGGTTCATTTGGTGTTGGGTTAAGTGTAGCTCCTCCATTAGATTTCTACAAAACAAGAGATCCAGAAAAATGTAAGGACTCGCATGACACATACAGAATAGATGACGTCTCGAAGTGTTCAAATTTCTTACCTAATACGTTGCTTGCATTGGTCAATTTCTTCGTCACATTTATCAAGATCTGTCCGTAAACTTTTGATTTCAGATTTTAAAGCTAGTGACTCTCGCTCCGTGTGTTCACTTTCTTCTTCGAGATGAGCTAGGGACAAGGTTTGGCTTTCATGTTGTGCACTGACAACCTCTAAGCGTGCGATTTCTTTGTTGATGAGGTCCATGTGCTTTTGTTGTTCTTTGGATTTTCCTTCCCAGAACATTATTTCTGCGTCGTACTGTAAACAGAAAAACAAATGACAAGCAATTTAGTTGGTTGTTTTCTCACCACTCAACAATACACTCAGAGATAAACGCTAAAATTAGGTAATTGACTGAAGGAATTGATTACTTGGGTCAGTTCGGCTTGTTGTGATGTCAATTTTTCTCTTTGTGAATTCACAACTCGTATTATTTCTCGGTAATTAGAATTAGAGTTAGAAGAGTAAGACTGAGGTACGGGGGGTGGTGGTGCAGGTGAGACTTTAGACGGGTTGTTGGGCCCATTTTGATTAGATGATGAATTATCGCCATTGGTCAAACTGCGATCCTACAAAGTTAAGATTTAAAAAAAAGTTAGCATTTTAATATTCATTCAGACATGCTAAATTAGGAAAAATTATTAACTTGGTTAACAATATCCAAATAATCAATAAACAATCATAACCTTGATTTTCCAACTATCTACATCTCTTGAATTGATCCCAGAGGAAAGGGAAGAGTCTTGTTGTGCCGGACCGAGACTTTGGGCATTTGAAGAATGTTTGACAAACTCTTTCTGGTTTGAAACACCAAACCCACTGCCACCATTCGCAACACCATTCAAGTTTTTTGAATTACTTCCACTCCCCCCATTTCCATTGAACACTGCTGTCACATTTCTAGAAGTAGACGACGCTCCGGACATGGATGTGGAGGGTGAGCCTCTGTTACTTATTGTCTTATTCGTGGTACTGGGAAAATTAGAAACACTTCCTGCCGTATTGGCAAGATTCGGTGGAGGAGGTTCTCTGTAAGGTGGGAGACTTTTGGACCCCATCACATTTCCAGTCTGAGGTGAAGACAATGGTGGTGTCGGGTTATGCGAGGAGTTTGAAGGACTTGGAGGTTCTCTGTAGGGTGGTGGACTACTAACTAGTTGCTTAGCTCCAGGCCCACTAATGTCACTCGGCCTATTTCCTGGCGAACTGGAAAATATGTGGTCAGTCTGCGGAGGTCTTTGAGTCAATGGTCCGGCAGTCCTTATGATTCCTCCTCCAGGTGAGGCAGAGGATGAAGAAGGAGACCTTATGTCACCGTTGCGCAAGGGTGACGCTGACCCGTCTGAAGGATGCATGGCTGAAGGGGATCCATTCAGGGGACCATTTTGACTAAAGTGGGCATTCCATAACCTCGAGTCATTGGAGGTGTAGGAGGACGAAGATCCAGATTTTGTTACATTCTTTGTCGTTGTGGCAGGACCGTTTGTTTTTGGAAGTGGACTTCCACCACCACTTACCCCTCCACTTGTTAAGGTACTGACAGGGAAGGGGTATTGGGTAGGTTTTGAAAGAGGGGTTGGTGAATGAGACAAACTATTATCACTACAACTGCTCTCAATTGCTCCCTGTAAATGAGATTTCCCCACAGGAGCTGCAGGGAACTGACCAGTTCGATTTGAGCCGGTTGCTCCAGACTCCAAAGGAGACCATTGAAGGATGAACTGAACATTGGATAATATGATTTCAAAGTCCGTATTGTTTTAAAGTGGAATTCGTAATAAACTAGGATAATTTTACCTGAACATCATTGGAGTGTTCGCCCCATTTCAGCAGAACCTAGAGAAGAAAGAAGAAAAGAGTACGCGTCATTAACGTGGTGTGGCGATGAAGTTGAAATGTCATTTACAAACACGAAAATAGCATCACTCAATTCGTCTTGCCAAAGATTAAAGTATTTGCATACAGGGTCAAATACTGTCGTCAAATCTCAAAATAAAAAACTCTGTCTCATGGTTCCCAATGAGTTGGTTCACGTTCCAATAAATTAGAAATACAACCATGCCCGAGTTGAGGTACTGACTTGAGTTACAGATAATTTATCACGGCAACACAAATAACATGGAAATATTACAGTAGATAAAACAATACACGTACCTTTAAAGGTTGCTCACTGGGTGCCAAAAGTCGCTCACTATTACGCCATCTCTCAATTAACGTAAACCGTCCTGTTTTTCCAGTGGCGTGAGCCAAAGCAAATACAACGTCCTATAAGTATTTTACTTTTGTTAATTACAATAAATTGAAAACACAGCCAGGCCAACATTTAACAACACGGTTGGTAACAAATGTAAAAGAAAAAAGACATGCTTACTTGACACGTTGTTTTCTCATTGACACCACACACAATTCGTTGAATCCCTTCAACCCAAACTTTTAACTCCATCGTATCTTCTCAGGTTGTATTTTCTGAAATTGTCCCCATCATTATCATGCAGTGTAGTTGTCGAGCAAATCAACGAGCTCAAGTGAAGAAGTAGTAACTGCTTGTAGAAATCTGTAAGGAGCAAGTTCCAATAACATATTAGATATTTTTTTTAATACAAAGAAATTTACATTACATCTTTTATAGTCGCATATTGCATTTGAATCTAGCTGAATTTTGAATATTGTTTATTGACCAAGATGTTACCGTTGAAAAGACATGGGAAATCATGTGTAAAGAAACAAATGATTTCAAGTCACAACTAGGTACTCACAATACAGATATATCAACTTTCACTCCCATAATTTTAGTACCAGTCTTAAGTCTTGTTTGCTTACAGCCATTAGTGATAGTGAAAAAAGGCACATCGGTAAAACACCTTAAACTGCAGGTGCAGAAATTACAACAAATCGCAAGTCAACCCAAAACCTGTTAAAATGAGAACAGAAGCAAGAAACTCTTCCAATGTCGGTCATATTGACCAAGGTTACGTCGTCTCGTCGTGGGGAAATTTATCTTGAAACTATCTTTTAACGCCTAGTTTTCAACGTTAAGTCTGAGTGAATATTGGTAACAGAAGAGACTAGAATAGAGATGCATATGGAGAGTAAATTTTCATAGGAATAGACACAGATGACGAAATCGGAGAATTATTGCTGAGACTGATGAGTGTGACAAAATTGAATTGAAATTCGGTGCATGAGCATAATTTTTGTTTCTGGTGACTGAAAGCACAAATTCATATCGGACCAAATTACAGTACAGTTGCCATTTTCTTGTAATGCAATAAATTCTCAGACGACAAGCGTGAAACCCAGCTAGGACACTGATTTGCATATATAGTCTTTTTATAAATGCACATTTATTTTCTTAATTTTAAATGTAAATTTATTTTCGTAACTCATTTTTTTAAACTGAAGAGCCACTTCAATCTTAATTAACCAGTTTTATCTGTCCTCAGATATTTTGCATTTGCAGATTGGTGTATGAATCCAATAGATTCACCCAAATAGGTTTATCTTATATTTATCACAGAGTTGTATTTCCTGTCAAAATAAAATCCATGTCGTAAAATAAAGTGCAAATACGATAAATAAAATGTCTTGGTCTTATCCACTTGGTCTGTGCTACCCTTCATTCCCTACTCATCCTGTAAAGTGGTAGATAAAGGAAATGTGAATGAAGGTAGCGATATTATTCAATTGAAGGTAAAATTGACGATACAAGAAGCTTTCTTGAAAAAGGAACTGCTGCAATCGGTGGAATAATAAAAATATCGTCTTTGCCTGCTTGCACATCGTTGTGCACAAAAGGATCTACATGCTACAGACAATGTCGTCGTCGTACATAAAATTTTCTAAGAATCAAATTTGCCAACGTTCGTTCATCCGAAGACAGTCTTTGAGTTAAGCAAGTGTTATCGTACTTGAGTACGACACGCCACACCGCACCACGCCGTGTCATGGCATGCCTTCGACAAAGAAGAAGGTAACTGTACTTCTACTACTTTGTACAACTAGTGTAAGCATTCTTAATCATAACTTTAAAAAATGTAAAGAGGAAAAAGTTATTACACGATCAAACCCAGGCAGGCCATGCATTGCAAGCGGAAAGACGAGTCAAAAACCTGCTTCAGGCTAAATACTCACTTGCACTGAACACAAAAGCAATAAACTGTGACAATAACGTGGATGTAGTAAAGTATCACAGAATTGTTGAAAAAAAATACGGACGAGACTTTTACACATTTCTCATCTAACCTTGCCTTGTATAATGTGTCTCGATTTCATCTTAATAGTCATACTATGAATCTAATGTTTTTTGTCAAAATTCGTATTGATAATATAGAATGCCATTCACGGGACTAATAGGCCGATGAACGGACGGTCGGAAATGTCATTCTTATAAATGAGTTTCACCCATTAATAATACAACCAAATCTCTCACATATCATACACAAAGTTACTAGTGTTAAGATTCAGTTTGAAATCTTTAAATCTTACAAGTTATAAGCCAATTCACGCTAAAAAGTCGCACATGTTACGACTCGCCCGTCGAAATGTCCGGCCAAAAGCCTTGGGTTGTGTCCCTGTGAGTTATGATGGTCATCATCATCATGAAACAAGACCGACAACCACAAACAGGCATCAAATCGAAATCGAATGAAATATAACCAGCCCAACCAATGAGATTTTTTTAATTTGCAGTCACATACACATAATCCTTTAGAAGGCATGGAAGATGATGTTAAGAGCGGGATTACAGTTGCGTGGTTTGATTGAAGGATCTTTACTATTATTCCATAAAAGGTTTATATGCAAAATGCATACTTAGTTTATAGAATGGAAAGTGCTGAATTTGTAAATTCAAGGCAACACTTCTCACAACAGTCACAAAAGAAAATAATAAAATGCAGGGAACCCTTTATACCACAAGAATGCTAAATTTCCGAAGTGGAATAACGTTTTCGTGCGACCAACACCAACCCAAAAACCAAAATGCATGTTCTTCCCAATTAAAGAAACAGAAACAGATGTACTCATATGAACGATTTACATAGAGCTGTAGAATTCAAGCAGTCATAACTTGAATATTAGATACAAATCTATGGTCATAACATTAAGATGTACAATGCTCTCTGAAGTTTACATGGCTTAATATTATTGTAATCATGGTCTTACAACTTTAAAATTTACCGTGCAAAACATTTAAACGAATTCAAGTGCAGTCCAACTAAGAAAAACCTGTAGGAGGACTTAAAGATTTCAAAATTAGCTCTGGATTGCATTTGATTTGTTCGTAGCAGTTTGATGAAAAAATTACAAATAAATAACTAGAATCACCCCAGTATTAGTTCATAAAGCAAATTATCTATACACACACTCCTCAGTAATTGTTGCACCAACTTGGTTTAAACATCATCAACCATAACACAAAGTGAACGGTGTCATACTCTTGACCATCCTGCACACTTCTGTCTTCGTCCGAACTGCCGCATCAGATTATATAACAAAAAAGTAACATCTGTAAAAATCGGATCTTGTTACGTGAGATCAAAACTCCTGCTTATGTGTTCCGCTGCCAGTCAGCAGTGGCAGTCGGGTGTAAAAAAAACTCTCCAAAATCTTGACAAACTGTGGAATGCCACTTTAGTTAAACCAAAAAGCATACATTTTATAAGTAACTGTCTTTAGCCAAACAATTCAAATCTTTGTACAACACTTTTTCTTATACAAACTGAGAACTAGAAATGACAAAAAGTTTGTAAATTGTGAAATAATGCACTTGAATTCCACTGACTGCAGCCATAAGTTGGCAAAAAATGCACAATGCAGTAGCACTAAAGATAAAATAAAACACTTGAACATATGTCAAACTTCCAATTCTTTTCACCGCAGCCCACAATTACAAGCAAATACTGAAAAATGAAGCTTATTAAAAAAAACTTATAATCGTACATATTCAAACCTCAATGAATAATGAAGGAAGAGTAAAATGTAAAACAGCATTTCAGTAGAAGCAAGCCAACACTAAATTTAAAAATTCTTTGTAGAATTTATTTATATTTATTGACGCCTTAATGTATCTTTTGCCAATAATCTTGATGTGTGCACAGGACAGAATCAAGTAAAATTCTAACCATCCCCTCCCCTTAGTATTACGAGCACTTGCCAGTTGGGGGAGTTGACGAGAGAATTCATTTCAAGGAACTTAAAATTTGAAAGATGATCCGGTCAAATACAACGCTCCAGTACAGCTTCCAAGTAGAAAAGTTAAGAAGCTGGTTATTTCCACTGATTTTTTTGTAGTTTTTGTATTTCGAATTGACTTGAAGGATTTGAACTTAATTTGGTGATTTAAAAAAATGAAAGGTCCTGAGATGGCTAAAAATTCAAACAGTAATTTAAACCCCAAATTTTCTCTGTAACGAATGAAACGATTAAACGCAGGGATGAATGTTTAGAATGGACCCGACATAAAACCACACACAAAGAATAAACACTAGTGAAACATTTGAACCAGACAGAAAAATCCATTTAAGTTTTCCACTACATAGTGAACTGCTATGTTTCTTTTTTTAGTTTGAAAGAATCCAAGGAATTACATTTTTACACGCTTAAATAACTCGGATTGCAGAAGCGAAAGAAAGCCACTGAAACAAACCCTTGTTCATTTATTGTAAAGTTTAAGACATGATTATCCTAACTCAATGAGCCAACTATTTACAACTACAGCCCCAATCGTTCCCGTCTTTCTGAATTTGTCGACTACTATTTATTGCTTATGTGGATTAGGAGTTTTTTTTCTATTGAAAGTAAAGGTTATGAGCACAGTTTTTCTCTACCGGTTCAAAATATCCAACCAGAAAATCTTCTACAATCAAATAAAAACATCTCTTGAACATTTCTACTAATGCATTTTATGTTCTTAAAAATTTCAACCGACTTTTTTCAACCAAAAATTTGACAATCCAAGAATTGCTTTACATCAAAACTTAACAATGTCCAATACGACAAAGTACGCTAAGCTAAAATTTAAACTATGTAACTAAATTTAGTAAAATTATGTAAAAATAAAGTAAAGTTCAAGATAAGTATTTCCATTCTATTGTTGAGACTACCTACCTCTGCTCTCTCTCGCTTACTTAAATACATACAGGTTGCCAGCTCGGCTTTAATCAATCAAGGGAAAGTGCTTGTTCCAATATGCAGGCTCATCTGTAGTTCATGAACCGTGGGAATCGTCAAACCAGCCATCAAAGGTAGCAATGCAATGCAGCTTACTTCCGCGTTTTCAAACTGCCTGTACGTGTCACCAAAAAAATAAAATTGTTGAAGCCGAAGAACATTTGTTCCCAGAAAAAATTTGCTACTAACAATAAGTGATGTAAGTTATTGACTGTTACTGCACAGTATCCCAATAAATGTTCGAAATTGGCCATTCTAACTGGATGGGTAAAGTTGTCGGGTTCGTATAATCAAATACGCTTCCAAATTTTAATCTCGAGAAAGATGTTTGTATATTTCAAAAGTAAATGTTTTAATTACAACTCCAACAGCCAGAGACAAAGGTTTCCAATTTGTGGCTGTTGCGCTTTAAAAATACAAGTTATTTACAACAACCAACTGGGAAAGAATCTTTCAAAGAGAATTGTTTCACTTAAATAGTTTCGCATATCCCACGATACCAATTACTCAAACTCACGGAGTAAACTCAATTGTGTAATGACTTCTGCTTGTCAACCAACTAAACCCCAAGTTTTCTTCGTGTCTCGTCCTTAAAATAGAAAGCGATACGTGTCTTACCCTAAGTAACTCTACTACTCAGACCACTAAACATATCACAAACTATCCAAAACAAAAACAAGAGAGACAATTTTTCAACATGAATAAAATCCGTATTCGTACAGCAAGGAAAACAAGACTTAAAATCGACTCGACTTTGTTGAATTTGACAGACAGCAGTGTGACAAAATGGTTGAGGGAAAGAAACTCGTCACAATGCAACATTCTTCTTTTTCTACGTTTAGTTTAACTTCATCATCAACCTAAATCCAATTTGGCTCTTCCATTACTTTATCAATTCCATTTCTTTTGTCGCATTAAAATGAAATAACACTTAAGAATGGGGTTTTTACATGAGATTATTTAAATGGCACACACAAATTTGCATTGGGATGGCTTGACATGCATGATGCTCAGTCTATGGAATGTCCTAGGAACACTTTCCCGTTTAAAAAATTCTGTCTCCGTAGCCATGATCATACATCATCTACTCCAATTCATTCTTCTTTGTCCTTTTATAGTACAGGCCAGGCTATGCTCAGTCAAGTAAAGTAAAATGCTTCGTTTGGTTTAACACGCATTTTAAATCATTTAAATTTCTAGTTCTGGCAGCCGTCCAAAAAAATCATTTCAATTTAACTACCATTAAGTGCACTGCGCAGAGATAACAAAACAACCGTAAAATTATCAATAACATAAAATGCAACTAACTAAATGAAATAAATACAAAATAGCAATGATAATCAATGTGGTCAAACTAGTGAAAAAAAACTGTGACAACGCCTACTTTCCGTAACAGTTTCATGTTACCAATTGTAGTATTTAGAAGCACTTTGACACTTGCCAATTTTGGCGGATCTCTTTGGTGACATATGCCCATCCTAGTGTCAGTTGTCAATGATAAAATTAACAATCAGTACACAGACCGGCTAATTATCGCTATGAGACCGGTCCAATATATTCGCTGACATTATTGCACCGCCCATCCTAATAACCTAGCCTTCCGTGTGTGCTTCGCAATGATTTCAAACTGAATCAAGCAAATTCGGCAGTATTTGATAGAAAACTCGTACAATACAAACTTCGTAAATACGTTAATCTAAAATGACAATTGTGTGTGACAATGTCGACTAGGGGCAAAAAGTAAAAATGAATAACGCTATCGATCCGATCCGATTGCTAAGGTTGGTAAAAAGAATAAATAAAAGTATAAGGTTGACCCTAGACAATTAAATTTGAATATAAAACATTGTTAAATTTAGCGGACCTACCGTTTAATACGTTTGGATACCTATGGCCAATACAATAGAGAAATGACAATCCTGTTTTGTCGGTGACTGATCAGTGACACTTGTTTTTAATCCATTTAAGGATTTGATACCTCTCTTTATCGTCATGGGCCACATAGCAAAGAGTGGAAACCGTAAATTGTTGCCTGCATAAAAAGACGTGACAACAAAAAATCGGATCACTCACTCCCGTTTTAGGTGACACATCGAACGTCATCATTGAGCAACTTACTAATGATCAGTTTCTAACTTGGAATGACTGACATGGTGCAAAATTGGTGTCAGGAGGAAAACCATAACCAATGTCTAAAAAAAATTTGTTAATGCAACTGGACCAAAGAGTCCAAGACCATTAATTAGTAACATTTGCTTGGCAAACAACGGACAAAACAATTCACCCTAGGAGGATGTATTTTGGATACTGGCGTGATGACACTAAACATTTACTACTTTCAAGTATACAAACCAAAATTAGTCAAGTATATACTTCCTTAGCCGAATTAGAATGCTGTGCCACAACAGCCTGCATCATCCAGAGGTAAAGTCAGGTCAGATTTAAGATAGAAAGGCAATAAAACGATAAATATATATGGGCTACAAAGGCAATCGTATCTTGCTCAGTCCTATTTTTCAATTAAATCTAATAATACGCCTTCTTTTATGGAAATCGCATCCGTCTTATCTGATCATCACCCTCAATCCAAGGCTAACAATTAAATCAAACAAATCAATGGGGAGATAATATAATAGAGAGAAAGAGAGAGATACAAGGTAATGCAGTCAAGGGTTGGCTCCTAAAACAAAATGGAGATGTACAAGTACACAATACAATGTATCCATCAATTCAATTCCTTGCTTGTCATCCAAACGTATATCAAAAATGTGACAGGTAGTAATATACATCCTTGGCCATATTCACTTAATATTTTATATTAATCTCCAACCATTATAAAATTCAAAACATGTTTCTCGAACACATCATCCTAGGTTGTTTTAACCCTTTTTTTGAAAGTATAATGTTTTTTTAAATAAAAGCATTTTAACCCATGCAAAACCAATTCGAACTAAACTACACCTCACTGAGCTATCGCCCTAACAAAACCAAACATTGCGTAAAACATATAAAAGTGACAACTCACATTAATACTTCCTGCCCAAATCACCCCTTGATCTGGTTTCCATAAAATAAATTAAACAAGCTACACATGTGGATGTACAGAAGGTAATAATTTGAATCAATTTGTTACATTTCCCAATTCCTATTCATGAATGATAGTGTTGAATTTCTAGTAAAGTCGGACATAATCCATACATGAAGGAAATAGTGAACAAGTAAACTTAGTTAGTAAACCCATTAAACTCCGGAAACAAAGAAATACTACAAATGTGTAATGTGTAATGCACATGTGGATGTTGTCACTTCAGTTTGTTTCAGCCCAAACCTAGAATTTCTCACAACGCCGTGGGATATCCTGTGATGAGTTATCATCATGCAAGCCACGTGAAGTGAATGAATGGAAAACTTCCGGTACTACTCAGTCAATGAAATGAAGACAGATACATGACTGGCGTGGAACACAGTTTACGATAGGAATCCTATCATAGGATGTCATATCAGGCTCAGAATCTTATGAAGTATTTCTGTAAATCGTTATCATTGTCATGTACTCTGCCTGCCAATGTTTCAATTTTTCCTTGTAAATTAAATTAAATTTGCATATTCAATTCAGGCAGGCGCATTAAGTGATAGGAATCATTGATTGAAAAGTGAGTGATGGTATTAACCTGACAGTATATCAAGTGGTATTTTATTAATAGGATAAATAGGAATCCAAAGAAATCAAAGATGAACTTTGCCGGTAATAAAAATCTCCCGACATTGGTTAATTGGTTCCTGATAGCTAGTATTTTAGATAAGAGGATTTGTGTTAAAACCAGTTTTCTACAAACAAAAAAACTGCCAACCAGCCAACGCCAGTAACACTTATGGCGACCAGTAACCTTAAATTCTATGCAGAAAAATAATGGCATTGCAGATTCACTTTTATGACAGTTTCTTCAACCGCTGTCGCAGTAATGTAATTGGATTTGATCTATGCTCTCAAGCAGTCAAAGCATCCTTCAAAAAAATATTATGGGTCTTGGGTGTACCAGACAAGTATGATTATGGTTTGCTACATTGTTCATTCCCATAATGGTTGGCACAAAATGTCACCCACGGGTGACTGACAGCAAATCTGGAAAGATTTCATTTTATTTTGCAGATGCCAAAAAAGCCGATCGGTTGAAATAAAAGAAAACAAATGCTCGTCAAACGAGAGAACCACAAAAATTCTTAACGAGACATTAACCTGAATGAAGATAGGATCAAATCAACATAACTTACAATAATGCTAATGACAATTACATGAATCAACGCCGGTCACAGTAAAACCTCAAATCTTATTGTCTATCAGGTAGACAAATGGCAGTATAAAATGCAAATAAAAATATAAAAATATTTCTTAGATAGACTCCGCAGCTCAACTCTTATCCGCTTGTATAAGATAAGCCAATAATTGGTAAAAATTCCAAATCCTTTCATAAACATAAAAGTAGACCACTTTGGTTCGTATTGTTTCGATTATTGCAATAAAGAAACCCACACTTAATACGTTTAGTTTGCAACTACCAGCGATGACATTATTCTAGCATTGGATTGACTAAGTAGCTGATGAATGTTGTCGTGAACAAAAAAATTTACGCCAGACAGAAAATTATCCTTTTTTGGACAAAGACGTAGTTATCTTACTTACCACGTCAGCACTTTTTCTACTCGTTAAATAGCAATGTGGGAAAAATGCTAGTTATCACTCACTACTGTCAAGAGAAAGCCTTTTATAAAATCGTTATGTTCGTCAGTCTGTCCTGAACGGTTTGAGATTCGAAAACTCTTTTAAATACAAACATTGATGTGTCGATTGTTACAATCTTTTTCTAGTTTTAAGGAATATGTGAACTGCATTGCTGACTGGGGTTTTTGACATAAGATGACCGATGACAAAATTCACAAAATGCCACAGACTGAAGTTTCATCCCTCAGTTGTGTTGAGTTTGTGACGGTGTATTTTTATTTCCATTGAATTTAATAGAGCAAATCAAACTTCAAATAAATGGAAGCCATCAAAAATGTGACATTCTCAGGTTTAAGACTGATAATAATCCTTGGATGAGTGATTACGATGAGATAAACAAACAACTGTTAAGTCTGTCGACAGGAGTAGTTTACGGTAGAAGAAAGCGAAGACCAGAAAATGGATTAGGGAATGAGACGAAAATTCTTCCAAACGTGAACAATAATTTTGGATTGCCGTTACCCGTTAATTTTACTCTAATCGTGACTATCAGATCAGTCCCTTTTTTTCATTAGCTAACTTCATTTCTTTCATTTATTTGCTGAATCTAGTGAACATCCTGAGTTCGGATTTTTGCTTAATCATGATGTATTTAGGACATATAATATTCCAAAATATTAATGTTCTGCTGACGTTTAATTTTGACGGAAAAATTAAAAACTATCATCGGCAAGTTGGTGGCGTACTTGATGCTTCACTAAGTCCAGATTGACCAATTTAATTCATTCTTATTGTACAAGAACATGAAACCAAATCATTCATATAAATGTACAGAATTTACAATCTAAGAGGTCTTTTAATTTTTTTTGTCATTTGAGACCATTGCTATTCTAGACACTTGCATATCTCTTTTTATTGGATGGTTGTCGGCATCAAAATTCTTGTGGTTATCATGCAGTGAATTCTGAGAAACTTTGGGTAAATAAAATTCGACTTGCAATGTTAGTGTAAATTTCGAGTCTAGTCAAGTTTCAAGTATTCCACGCTCCCATTTCCATTCCAATTCAGTATAAATTAACATTACACCCAGTAACAATTCATTGTGCATTTCTGTCACGAGATAATTTTCAAAATAGGTTAATTTAATTACGGCTCATTAACAAACCGAGTAAACAAACAGAGTTCTCTGTCACTAGCTGAGTTTGTTCAGTCATGCACAACAATGAAAAACTTTCCACAGGATATTATGCAAATATCTAAAAATTAAAAAACATGAGCTACCTGCCTCGCTTCTCACACTAATGCGAATATTCTGATTTTATCGAAAAGTGTTAACTTTATTGTTGTGGAATTAATCAAATCCGAGAATAAAATGACGCATTGTTTTCCGTGTACCGCATCTTCACCACACTGCTAAATCCCTATGTTACCGGAAACTAAAAAATTGGTCATCTTCAGACTTCGACCTAACCTTGATGTGATGAGATGACCGGTAATAATTTATCATAAAAAGATTGTACCACCACAAACACTAACTGTTTTAGGAACGGGAAATGAATGACATTTTGAAGTACTGTGGTTTTAAGAAGGGTTTGAAAATTTTCGAATAAACAGCTTTTGACTGCCTTCTTCCAACCGCAAAACTTAATGATGTGATCTGTGGGCAAATTAAAGTCGCCACAAACTTTTTTTTGTGTTGGACAGGTCAAATTTACAAAAGAACGCTGCATGCACTGCACTAAAACTCAGGTCACGATGAATAGTACGATACAATAATTTAAGAATTCTTACCTAATCTGAGATGTGAGTCTCCAAGATATCCATATTTCGTCAAGAAATCCTTCACGCAATTCCCGAGCACTACTTAAACACTATCACTTAAATGCCCAGCAAACTTATCACACTTGATTTCCATACTACTATAAATTAAACCATGAACAAGTTTCAAATGTCAAGTCAGAGGCAGCATTCTTACGCGTGTCACAAAATGAGTAGTTAATCCTACAAAATGTTTACCGTTACGATAACCGTGTTATCTGCAATCCATCCAGCAAAAAAGGTATAATTGTGAAACTTCAATTAGTTTAAATACTTAATTTTATAAAATTATTACACTTATTAGTTTCTTTCCCAATAACTTGTCCAGCTTATTAATTTGATTTCGTCCTTCATTAAAGTTAAATCCAAACAATTCCAGGGATTTCTCCCATCCATTGAATTAAAACCCGTAATTTTATAAACAATCATTGTTTTATTTCAACTTTCCTTTAAAACTGTTGACATTTTGTGTCGGGAAGTCGGATTGTTGAACAAACTTTAACAATTAAGCATTACTGGTATTTCTTCTTTTTTGATGTTTTATGAGATTTAGGGCCTCAATTTTTTTAAATCCTTCCAAATTTTATTAACCCAGGAAATTATGTTTTCCCATTAAAAAGTGAACTATAAGGGATTTCCTGCTGAGGACAAAGCTTGTTCCGTGTTGAGGTGCACAAGGACCTACTGGGAGTGAAAAGAGATTCTGCTCCATCCATCCCATGAACATGAGAGCCATCATCATTTCAGTCTTTTTTGTCTGTCAG
>JAAXNX010000025.1:0-72788 GCA_036491905.1 Folsomia manolachei | reverse complement strand
AAAAAATTCGAATTAAAACTACGAATATATACGTGTAATGAATCAAATTTTTAATATGCATCAACTAAGACATGGACTTTTATACGTGCAATTAATCAAATCTTTAATAATTATAACAAACATTAACTTTTTGACATACTAAGAGAGAAAATTGAAACCGGACATATTTCTAAATATGAATATTTAATTTAATTCACCAAAAACTTTCATTACAGTGGATTGACGAAGGGAAAGCTTTAATTGCGTTTGGTTGGATTAGATACTATACCCAATAATAAACAAGAAAGAATTAAATACATATATACATATTGAATTAAAAAATTAAGATTTCCTAACCAGTTGCTGCGACGTAAACTAATCCATCCGTTGAAGGATAATATTTATCGAGTTTATTGTACGCAGCTTCCGCAGCCATTAATAACCATTGTGGGTAGTGTTGTTTAGTTGCTGTTTTTAATTACACGTTTAATTACAAAAGAATTAATTTTACGTATAAACAAAGTATTTAAAAAAATATACACCTGAATCGATATAAAAAAACACTAATCCCCAATATTGCAAATCGAAGAACTTTCTAGTTATTTTTAAAACTCACGCTCAAATTTTAAACCGAAGGGGCGAAACAAGATAGATTGAGAATATTTCGAATATATTCGATTCGATTCGACGAATCTCGAATCGAATCTACATGTANGATAGATTGAGAATATTTCGAATATATTCGATTCGATTCGACGAATCTCGAATCGAATCTACATGTAGATTCGAATTCGACGAATCGAATCTAGTTTGGATTCGATTCGAAAGGGATTCGGTTCGAAAATTTCGAATCGAACTTAGAGGCACTTCGATTCGATTCGGATTCGAAAGTTCGAATTTCGAACCGAATAAATTCGATTCGATCGGAGCACTGTGCTGAACGTGACTATTAGGGATTGTAGGGTAAGAAAAACTCAGAAATGATACCGGCATGGAGTTACGTGTGTGCAATAGCCACACTTTGATAAGTAATGCCTGCGAATTTTATCATAGTCGTTGAAGCAAATATCGATGGATGAACCTGAGTTGCCGTTAGTTATTCGCTGTGGTCAACACTTGTAGGAAAATATTAAAGAATTGAGGAAGTCGAAATAAAATTCGATAAAGATATAAAAGCAAATCATTTTCACTGATCGAGCTCTTACTTTGCGGCAGTATTTGCTCGAAAAATTCATAACATTGAACTCCATAAGAGTTTCAAAATGAATATTCACGGTTTTTCGGCGTTGATATTAATCATACTGGTGAGACACGGCGTCCACGCAACTCTACATGGAATTCGAACACCACAGTACGATTATTTGGATTCACAATATGAATTCCCACCAGTACAAACTCAGCAAGGTTACGGATACAATGCAAAAGTTTACGTTTATCCAGAGTCATCGATGCCACTATCTGAGCAGTCTACTGGACATAAGAGTCATCTCAAGCCAGGCCAACATGCCACATTCGAATCTGTAGTAGACGGACTTACAAAAGTAAGCTTAAGCTGAAATTTTACTTTTTAATAATTAGTACATAGGTAAGAAACAAATTTTATAAAATTAGGATCTCCTGCACCGAAAAAGTTTGCCCCATGAATTAGAGGAGCAACAAGGAGAAGAGGACGCCAAAAATTTGAAAGAATTGCATGCGGAGGCAATTGCCGATAAAGTAAAACATAAATCTAAATACATTCTCATTGATTCGTGGTATTAAACTAGTTCATAATTTCCTTGGACTTTATTTAAATAGAAGCGCAAAGAAACGGCAGAAAGGATACTAAAATTTTTTCGCGTGCGGAAAAAGTTAGGCGTTGGTCCATTTGGGGGTGGAAGAAGAAGAAGAGGTCGGAAGGGGAGGAGGAGAAGATTTGGGAACGGTATGGGGAGGAATCGCCGGAAGCATGGCGGATACCAATCATTGAACATGGTGGGAAATCAAGACGACTATGTACATCAGGAACAATTTGATGCAGGTCATGTAGGAAATGACATCCAAACAGGAAATCATCTTGAAGGCTATGAACTTCCCCAGCAGCACTCTTTTGATACTCAAATTTATCCGAACAATTATCAGCCCCCTGAACAAAACTACCAACATGCTTATCATCCACCAATCTATTACCAGCACCCATATCAAGTTTATCATCAACCGGGTTATTATCACCCCTTCCATGCTCAACACGCTTATCAGCAAGCTTATTACCACCAACCGCTCTATGGTCCGCGAGCAAGCGCATCAGCAAAATTATTACCACCCAGCTTCTTATTATATCCTGGCCTATGGTCAGCAATCTTATTACATGCCGCGAGGTTATCGGCGGGTTTCTTATGATAAGAAGCAAGTTAAGCATAAGAAATGTGTGGTTCAAAATGGTAGAAAAACTAAACAAGTGAAACTAACAAAAGTTTGAGGAAGAAATAATTACATCAAATAAAGAGAAAGTGGAGGTATCTGTAAAGAAAACAATTGAGAGCTGCTTCAAATAAACAGCAATTTAATACTCAATCTGTAAAAGATTAATGGTGAAATGAATGATGAGGAAGGAATAGAGTTAAAATATAACGGTAAATGGGCAATTGTTTACTTTTTCTATTTTCACACCTGCATCCACCACCAACTTAATTAACTGTATCGTGCGTCATAAATTATCCACGTAACTAGTGTAATCAAAGGCCAACCAAACGCCCAGACTAATCATACCACATATGAGGCGCATTAAAGATTTCAATTAAAGTTAGAATTTGTGGTTTAATTTAATTCAAATGTATCCGTAAGTCGTTCCATGGCATATATTCAAATGTAAGTAGATAGGATTCAATACATAAGTGAAAGGATAGGTTAGTAAAATTGTGAATTACACGAAATTTCTGAACCCCTTGTCTACACTTCATAAATTTTAGCCAACACCAACCAGTGATAACAGTTAACAGGCACGAATGCCATAGAATGGAATCAAATGTGGAATGTTGAACAAAAAGTGAAGGTCCGACCCCCTTCGAAGGGTCAAGACACGAGAACTGAGAATCTTTTCATTTTCATGTAGGATAGGATTAATGGTCTTATGCTTAAAATTTAGTTCCTTGGGATCAATAGTATAAACTTTCTTGATAAGATATATGTATATGCATACGAATGATACTACCTCAACATGAAATCTTGAGAACATGCATCTTGAAAAAATTTCGAGAAGGCAGAAAAGAACTGGTTCGACAAATGGTGTTATTTTGGCACTTAATGATTCAAGCACACGAAGAAGAATAATTGTCCATTGAATGTAATTCAACTTTGTTCAAAATAAACCATATCCATTACTTCTTATTAACAAAGAACACTCGAGACACATAATTATCTTTCAATAATACCACAAAATTACAGCATCTTATTTATTACAAATCATTTTTAATCCCAAAAAAGCACAGTCCTGTCTCAACCCTTTCTTCACCAAAATGTAGGTTATTTATAAATCACCCTCCTAACACCATTATTGCGTGTTTTTATTGACAATGGAGTTCTCCAGAGTTCATCGTCTATCCTCTGATCCTTCATTTCTACTCTTTAATCCAACCAAGCAAATTGAATCCCAAGTTGCCTTACTTTACTTTTTCTTTCACTCACTCACTCGCACTGTCTGTTTTTTATCTTTCGTGTCAGGACCAGGTTCAACACGCCACCCACCCAACAACTTAGTTACGCACTTCATCTCCTGCCTTAAGTTACTTTCATCCCCATTTACTTGCTTCTCATCCTCTTCCTACCATAAGGAAAACTTGGGTGAAATATGTTGCGAATTGGAATCAGCTCCCAAGATTTTGAAGGACGAGAGAAGCAGTCACGAATCAAGAATCAAGTACGATTCCAACTAGACATTTTGTTTTCTTACCGTGTTTGTGATGAAAGGTTAGACCAAGAAGAAGACACCCATCACATCACCCAACCGGTAACCAGTAGGCTACAAAAAAGAAAAACTCAAACTTCAAAGAAAGGATTTCTAGATTTCATTCCTCTTTGTGACTTCATTCTTTTCTTTTTTTCCAGGCATCCAAATACACACAGTCACAACACACCACAAGGAAAAAGGTTCGATCTGTGGATAAACTTGGACTGTATTATTTGCGAGGTAAAAGCAAAGTAAAGTAATACAATAGATAGTTTTAGAAGAAAAAAAGATGATGACGAAGATGAAAGGTAGTATGTAGGGTAGGAAGGTAGGTATATAAAATCCAAAGTAAAAGTAATGGCAATGGATAGCACTCGCAAGTCTCATCACATCCCAACTCGTCTCAAACTACCAAGTTCACAACCAAATAAATAATATCTGCCAGCCTTTCCTTGCTTGGAATGACCATCGAGAATGAGTGCAGATATTGCGAAAAGAGAGTGGATCCAGAAATCGGATGTTACTTTGCATTACTCACTTCAGACAGAGGAAAGGAAAAAAGTCGCAACTTTCACCAGTTGGGTGAGATGTGATATTTTCTCTTTTGCTTCCTCCAATTGCTATAAATACTTGTTCTTTTAGTTTGAATTGTGATACTGTCTTTGTCACAAAGGAGTCAGTATCAACTTCCAGTGTTGGAATTACACGGTAATTGAAAAAAAATATATCAAGGCAAAGCTGCGTGTTGTTAATGGCAGGAAAGACTTTTGTTTCATGTCCTCTTTTTTGTTTGGAAAAACATTAATAGCTTGTATAAACGGCAAAAAAGTAAATGTAGTTGATTCAAAGTTTGACTCAGTCCGTCGAAGCTTTGTGAAGAACAACTTGATTTGGAGTATCTCGTGTTCTCATTTCTACATAAGGTTGAGTGTTTTTTTCTAAACAGCAGGAAACATCATGAACATGTACCTTGACCTATCTTTGACCCGAACATGTTCTCAATGTGATGTCTTTATTATTATTATTTTTTTAGAATCTGGGATTGAACCTAGTCAATAAGCAAATCAAATAAAGTACCTCCATGCAAACATGGAGGTCATACGGCATAACTATCGTTTTACTTAAGAAATTCGTCAAAAAAGGGCCAATGTCTGAGTATAAGAGTAATATTTTTTAAAAATACGTTTTTACGATATAAACTGGCAAGGGACCTCCAAGACGGCAATTTATTACCATTTATGAAATCAATACTTCAGAAAATGAAATGAGCCATTTAGGGCTAGAATGAAACACAAAAAAGGCCGGAATGGAATAAGAGGTGGGCGCCGGAGGAAATTGTATTAAGAAATTATCACGTCTCACAATCAACAATTTACTATATTCAGTAGGGACAATGAGTCTGACTTGTCTGCTTCGTTTTTAAAAAGGCCAAACCAGGCAAAGCTGTCTTCTTCGACAAATGTTCGTCTCTTATTCGTGTTTGCTGCTGCTTCAAATGTTCAAATATTCATTCCAAGCAATGCTCAACTACCACCTACAATCCATTGCATTTATCTCCACTAAATCTTGTCACTTACCATTTATAATTTCTTTCCATGCCTTGCTTTGGATTTGGTTGGACTACTTCATAAAATGAACGGGAAGTGAATGAGTAAAATGATAGAAGACGAGACAAGAAATTCTCCACAACAATCGTGACAATGAAGCCTCAAGATTGAAGATGTTGACTTAACAAGTTGTCTTGTTTGGGCCACCAGCATGGGTTGTACAAGGATTCCTCTCAGCATAATCAGGAACAGCCTTAATAGTATTTCTATTGTTGTCTTCCTCGAGGTGGCACACAAAGATAAGGAGGGATATTCAGTGTGGGCACCATTTTCATACAATTCAATGTATTTTTTAACACTCGAATAAAAAGGTGATCGTGAATTCACACGCATACTGTTATTCTGAAGAGTGTTGAGCGATTGTGACTGGAGCCACTGCCGACGGATAAATTTTATTTGGGTATGCGATATTGTCATATTTTCATTACTGAGTAGCTGAGTATTTAAATGGCAATACTACTGATTCTCAGTGAGAAGTGTCTAAATTTGAAGTAACCCTGATACTCTTTAGTTTCGTCTCATTGTTGGCTCAACAAAACTTTATTTAGTGATGGGCGAAACCATTAAATGGAAATGTTTAGCTTTTCATGACAATTCAAAGACGTTTGCAAATTTAGGGATGAAAATTTTGCCCATCATGTCCAATTAACCACTGCAAAATTTAAGTAACAATGTGTTTCTGAAAAACTGCACTACAACGATATACACTTCAATCGCAATCAGAAATATTTATTTTTTAAATTATGCACAAGTTGCGTTTTATTTCGCTTTCAACAATTTCAGTATAATTGCAATTCAAGAAGAATGCCTAACTCTATAATGGTAAGGCATTTAATGTTTGAGACGAAATGAAACAAAACTTGGAAGAAAGTCGCCACTCGAAAAGAAGTGTACTATAAAAATCACTGAATACAGGAAATTGTAATTTATCAAGTCAGCACGACTTCTATCAGAAAAAGTGATTTACTTTGGGAAAGGAATTGCGACTAATTTGCAATCAATCATTTATTGTTGCGTGTGTATTTACCTGGAAAATTGGATTCGGTTTTACTTTCCTATCTAATGAGAACTTACGTTGACTTACGCATATACAAATTATGTGTCTACTCTACCAACCAAATACCTAGGACCCTCTTTCCATGTAAATGTCATTTATTCATATATGCATGAACTTGGTGGTATTAAACCGCTACAAAATGTGAGCTCATTTTCATTTCTGAGCTCCCACAATCAATTCCGGCTTCACGTGTGAGTGTGGGTGAGGAACGAAATTGAATTTTGAATAAATCGAAGCATTTTATGGTTCTGAAAGCAAGTTGCATTACCTAGATCGATAGATAGAATAATTCCAGCCAATTCTGTTCTTTCCTCTACCTCCTTATTTGTATTCTTATTTAACAGTGAGTAATGTGCAGTCAGTGCTGGAAGGATTCCTCGTACAAAAAACTGTTGACATGCATAAAGCAATGGAAAAATGTTGACGACTGGAGCTATAACTCAAAGAAAAATTGTCATCTCCAATCCAAGTCCTGCATTGCTTGCCATCTTATTTGACTTTTTTTATGTCTGATATAAACGGAATTTGCAGCGTGTAAGAGTGAGATGCAATATATTTATTTCATAAAAACGACGGGGACAAATTTTACTATTGGATCGGTGGAAATGGATGTAAATGGAAATGACAGTTAAGTTGTCTCTTACCTGCCTGCCTCACCTTCAACTCTACCCCTTTTTTTTGAACTATTTCTTATCGTATCATTCTTGAAATGAAGGATGTGATGACATGGCTGGAAAACCTGGACAAGTTTTATTTTACTCAGAGATGCAAAGAGCCCTTGTTTGAGTTTTTATTTGCAAATGGACGTGCAATAGGAAGGCAATAAATATTAAATATGATTTTATATTTGATTTATAAGATTTAAATCTCAATTTTTGTTTGATAGGAATGAAATATTTCTGTTTCTGTGAGTGCTCGTCACGTGGAGAAAACCTATAAACTTTTCAGCAATTGGTACTAAATACAGTGAATTGTGCAAAAGTCAACCAAATTGAATTAGCATGTTATCATTTTCACTTTCGAAGTCTTCCCTTTAAGTATTATTGAAAAATTAGCTATGGTTTATAACAAAAAATATGTATATTCGCTCATAGAAGCATGCGCATTTCCGTGCCCGAGCTATAAAAAGCATATAAATGTACTTGGCCCATCTACCCATGCTCTCATCTTCACAATCGCAAATCTCAATTTCAGTTTGATTCCATTAATTGCCTTATCTGAAAGTTATCCACGCCCGTAAAACTTTTCACCACAAGCCCACATTTTCAAATCTTTTGCCATTCCCACTATCTATACGACGACACTGATGCGGATAGGATACTCATGGCCTTTTCCGTAGTTTATCTCAAAATTTCTCATTAAAACCTCAAAGTTGTATACTCCCATTCCATTCTGTTGTCCATGGAAAAAAAGGAAGGAAAAGACCAACCAGGCCACATTACCCAGCGACTTACGCCGCCGCACCCATTCCATTTAGATTCAATGATTCCAAATTAGATGAGAAGAAGAAAAGAAGGCAAACAACAAACAAAGAGTTTGGGTCGGATGTGGATGTACACTCATAAAATTAAACTGGGTGAAAAGTTGCAAAATCTATTTTCACTTTGGTTGCTTTCTCTTTTCTCTCTCTTTAGTACAGTTTGATACCCATGAAATGCAATGGATGGAGGCAAAGTTGTGAAAGTAAAAGTTTTTGCTCTCGTTTCAAAAAAAGTTATCTGATATCCAGAGTGGTGGTGGTACGTGGTGTGACTTGCCGTATTCCTAACTTTCTCTGCTTTTGGAGTCTCACATATTCTTATAACAGGCTAGTACAATCTGTCTGATATATCCGCTTTTGTACTCTAGTATTGAAACCTGACCAGCCTTTCCGACCCATCCCAACTAAACTAAGGCGATGCCATGTGTTGTGTATTTATTTCGAATTCCAAGTCCTTAGAAAACAATCTGCTTTGTCTGATCCACATACCGTGCCGTGATCTTACTGAGCTGACAAGAAAAGCCTGCAGTCAAGTTAAGTTTCATTCTGCTCTAGTATTCTATTAACACACAATACCAGATCGAGATCTGTACCGCCCGCTTTCCTTTTCTTATCGTGTTGATTGCTTTAGTTGGTGTTAGTTGTTTTCCTATTATGGCTATTTCTCCCTTTGCTTAAACATTAGCTACTAATATTCAAGTGAAGACATATGCACTTTTCAAAAGGCCTAGTAGCAGAAAGTGCTAGTTAATCAAAGTGATTAACACTTGAACAGAGAAAGTTTGAAGGAAACTAAATTATATTTAGATAACTTAACTGAGAATTGCATTCAATTTTCGAGTTCATTCCAGTTTATACAGTTCATTTATATATAACCAGTTGCCCTTGTGTTGCAAATGCAAGATACTACTGCTCTAAAGTTAGTCCGTATTGATTTTATATTCTGCATTTAGGAGGTGGGAGCATGTTTCTTTATCTCTTAACAATAATGCCTTTGAAATGTGCAGCATTAGTGTTTGATAACATGCACACAATGTTGTATTAGATTCCTGCCCTCCGTCCAGTCGTGACTGATTACGCACTTATGTATTTACAAGAGGATAATTATGATTCAAAATAAGAGTGCAATTGTAGCGTGAGTGACCAGCAGAATTTTAAACAGTTCACGAATTACAATGGCATTAACCAGTTGTACAAAATGCTGACATTACAAATTAACAGTCCACTAACAACATGTGCAAGAACTCTTAACAACTTCCCGTCTAGCTGGGAATACGTTTTGTTTTACATTTTGTGGATTCGTAATCCTATATCGCTGTAGACATCACATTTTCATTTCAGTCCGACCCTTGTTGGTTTATGGTGTGACGCTGACGCTGTTGCATTACAATAAAAGGTCATGTATCAAGTCAAATGTCATTTAGATACTTGATACTATTGTTTTGTACCAGAGTATTCACACAACTTGTTTCCATTGTGCTTGTGCGTCCGTCCACAAAAATTTATCATAATCTCAGCCACATGCAATATTTCAATCAACAAACTACACACTTCAAAAGTCGTTTTTTAGAATTACAGATTGGGGAGAATAGGAAAAGTCGTAAATGAGAAAATAAAATTCAAACGGAAGTTGGAAGTCAAAGTGACAGCTGTAAAGGTTTTATGACAACTAGAAACCATTTCATTTATGGATATTGTTTTGTGAATTATTGGAGATTTACATCTTACCATCAGTCAACTCTAGAATTAGACGAATATGAGTTTCGTTTTTGGTGGTGTTTGGGCAATGCAATTGACTGGAATGGAAATTGAAATCAAAGAGAAATGTTTATTGGTCGTAATCCTACTTTTATTTCGTTTTGTCCCCTTTCAATCCAAAGGGTGAGAAAATGAGGATGTTTATTCTTTTATTTAGCATTTACATGACAAATCTTGTGTTTATTTATGGTGATAGGAACAAGAATATGGAAATAAATATTGTCACGAACTTTTACTTTTATAAACTGAAATAATTAAGATTTCAATAAAAGCGTATATCAGGAATAGAATGTTTTAATTTTGTTTTCGATACTTGCGAGTCTCAAGTCAATTTACAAAAACAGATATCAAATGATATTTTATGCACAAATTACAAAAATGTACGAAGCCGTGAACGTATGCTCGCAACAATTCATTTCACTTTTAAATGACGGACGCATCCGTATGGTTTTATTTTTTATACTGAAAAGGTAAACGATGATAAATGAGCAGTCAGCGAGCAATACAGGATTTAAAGGCTCTTTCTTTGTTGCCGATTTCATACAAAACCAATCTTTAAATAACTTGGGTGGCCATTGCTTGCCTCGCGCAACTGAAACTTCATAGTATTATATGTACAACAAAACAACTCTGAATTCATTCACAATTTAAAAAAATACACCTTGCTCTCACCGAAGTAAATAAGTAAAAATATCTGATTCCTAATTGTGGTGAGAAAGTGACACATTACAAAATTAATGGTCCCGGTCTCAGTTAAACATTACGGATTACCTCCGCCAAGCCTCTACCTACCATACCATTCCGACAATAGTTATCTAACCATTCATTTTAATGCATTATACTAGCTTTCAACATTGAGTCGAAAGAAATGATATATTTCTAATAGAATGTTTCCAGTTCTTTTTTAAGTTAAAAATCTGAAGGGCAGTTTGCTCGATATCTGAATCGAAATAAATTATGTAAAATGCAACAGTGAACTAAAAATGTGAACGCAGCAAGAGTCACAAAAGCAGAGAAATACGAACATAGAAAAAGTCCCTGCCCGTCGGTAAAGTCAAGTAAGCACTAACATTGTCACGCCTCATGAACACAAGTTTAGTTTTGGTTTACTTGTTCTCCCTAACCACCAATTCAAGCCATTTTTCAAAAAAGCTCATTTACCGTGAAAATTTGTGTATCCATGTCTTACGAAATTACACGGAAAGAGTCATAATAACAGATAACACGGAGGAGCACGAGGAGGGGTGAAAATTGTACTTAAATTCTTTCAAGCATAGTCGGCTACCTACCACGAATAACCCATGCCATGCCGTCAAAACTGAATTCAGCTGAAAGTAAAGTTACAAACTTAGCATAATCGTAATGACCTCCCGGACTCTGCAACCTATTTCGCCTTCTCTTTCCTATTTTACTTAACTTTTGCTTCGTAAAACTCGATGCACATCCGAGGCGAAAGATCGTTTCACTTTAACAAGAAAAACATGAAAAACACAAAAACTGTCGCTGGACTAGTTGAATGAAACGGAACGAAAGTTAGACAGGCTATCTTTTAAAACAAATTCGTCTCATGAAGACTACGACAAAAATCAGTTTTGCAGAATTGGATCCCACCAAATAAACCTATTCACGAATGTTGCTCTTTGAATAAGTAAAACAAGGATTGATTGACGTTACAATCATATATTTGGATCACTGGACATACAATTATGCATGCCACTGTACGGTAGAATAAACTGCAGTCAAGGGTTTTAAAAAATGAGGAGCTTCCAATTCTAATAAACTTGGTCGAAGTCCATTTAAATTTGCTTTGGCATAATTCGATATCTCCCTCTGTCCTGTCAATTGTCTTCCTTTTGTATTTCTTTCTGTAAGATTATTTCAATAACCCGAAAGTGGATTCTATACAGACTAATACAGATTAATAATATTTATAACAAAATGCGTATTAAATGTTTATGAAGTTGGGTTTTTAATGAAAAGATGCAGCTGTAAATTACACCTTAGGTTCACAATATCCAAACGAAATAGTTCAAAACATGGACTACATACGAGAGTGAAATCCATGTTCAGATACTTTCATTTTAAAACTGGAATCAGATAATGTTCATCCATGAAGTATTTACTTCCTTCGTCCAAGCTCACCATAAACTCCCCATGCACATCATAAAGTTTTCATCTCCTCGTCATTAATTTTAAAGATCCAACAACCTCACCCAGAGTTGGTCACCGACTTGCTTAAAATGGAAATATGAAGTGCTTGTAACAAGCTTCTGGGGATGAGCTACAAAAATATTAGGAACACAGTAAAATTTGATGTACAAGACTGTCTCGCAAAATTCAATGCATTTGGCCACCCTGTTCTTGTAATGTTTTCATATCCATTTCGTCCTAGTTTCCATTCTCTATGAAAATTGTTTTTGACACTTCAACCCTGCACCGCTCAAAGATAAACAACTGACTCTGGGAAGATATTGCACATTGCACCGTCATAAAGCAGTATGAACTCCCATAATTCCACCCATTATGGCATTTTCTAGCATGTTGAAACCCCATAAAAAGCTTGCGTTACCATTTTCATTTCCATTCTACTCATCTCGATTGTCCCAAGTTCTACGAGGGGAGTCTTCTTAGCACACGCCAGGTGAAATTAAATTTTTGAAGTACTCAAATGCGAATCAAATTCAAAATTTTACAATCAATTGAAATACGGAAGTAAGGCATGATCCATCACTGATAAGGTGACGCGAGGGTAAATTGCGAAATCACTTTGAATTTGTTTGATTCATTCACTTGAGTTTACAGGATTTGTGTCTCAATAAAATCCGGCACGACTACCATACAACATCATGACCTAAGCTCTTCATAAATGGCACAATATTTCACCGTCGTTGTGATTGATGGAAATGCTTAATATCGATTGCTCTGCCTTCATCTAATCCTATGATGCGAATATTCAACAAAGTAAACACATATTTGCCTAAAATGGAGCATAATTAAGAGAGAAGCTTGAGAATTGAAAATTAGAAGTCCACTTCAACTCAAAGCATTGCAGCTGGAGTCAGCCGTGCCATAAACATAGTCTTCTGTACAAGAGAGTCTGAGAGCAAAAGGATAACTAATATCTGTAATTTCCGTAATTGAATTTGACTATAAAACAAAATTCAAAGTCATCTCTAAAGACCTTGCCCTCTTCAGTCCGATCATAACACTCCATCCAGCTTCCCCTTCATTTCAACTCCTGGACGGATTAATTTGCTTGCATTATGGAAATCATTTCAATGAAATGGTAGCAATGTAAGCGAAGTAGCGTGTGATATGCAAAATAATTGAAACATTTGTTTGGTGATAGATCATTCAAGGGGAAAGCACTAGCCTGGCACATAGAGCTCTATGAATACAACCTTTGCCAACTAACTAACAAGTACGCTTATTTCCGTGTTGTACATCATCAGTTCCTGTATAACCTGCGTGTTTTAATAATTTTAAACACAATTTCTCGGGTTGAAGAAGCAACTAAAACTCTGAAGTCGTCTTGATGAATTGAGCACAGGCTGCAAAGCGTATATTTATTTCATTGAGCAAAACAAGGGAGCAGAAACGTAACTAGTTTCGTCTCCCATCTTCTTGACAAGTTGCTTTATCTTGAAAAATATAACAGCTTGTGGCCGAATTTTTGTCCGAGTAGTTCTTATATCTGTTTGTAACATGAACATGATATTACTCACTTCTCTCAGTATGAATTACAATTAAGAAGGAGCAAGAATGTTGAACAAATTCATTCAATTTCACCAACCAGGCACAATCCCAACAACGGAGCAAATGATGTATTTTCTCCTTCCTTGTTCTAGTTGCATGTTAATTAGATTTTCTCCCTAAATTACACCCATTGATTTTTTGTTTCATTTACATACAAATATAGTTGATAAGTTAAATATAGTAATACGAACGGCTTCATTTTCAGAGTTTAAAAAGTACATATTTTTTAGTTTCGGTCTTGATGATTATTTTACGCAGCACGGGTGCCTGCTTCCAAGTAAGCCGTATTAGGAGATAAGCACAATTTTACAACCCTAGTTTTGGGATGATTTTCACAAGTGATGTGTTCATTAATGGCAAGTAGTTGCCGAGCTAGTTAAGAGTAAAAGAGCGCCCGTGTGTGATGAATTCCTTTAACGGATCCTACAAACTAAACTAGACATCCTCACATAAGTTATACTCAAAAACGCATAAATTATTTAACTTTTCTCATAAAATGGCGGAAGCTATAATTTCGGTGGAACTGTCGAACTTTCAAAATTGCTTAAATGAGCACAGCCAGTGGCTTAGACAGCCAATAATAATATTCTAGGAAAAGACACACCAAGATAACTTTGCTCATTTTAGTTGAGTTCAGTTGAGCGTCTAAAACCGAGTGAATAAGTCAATTCATTCTGCTGCGTTTGGTTTCAATTTAGCACTGGGCGGTAGTCGGTAGTTGTAAAATAATTAAGATTCAGTTGGATGGCCTTTTATTTATTTATTTTATTCCGTAGCCTCAGCCGGATTACTGCATGACTTCATCAATTCTTCAAATCCATCCTTGTACAGCAGAACAAAAACAGAATAGATAGCCATCACCCAGTCAAATGACAAAGAAAGAAAAAGTAATTGACTCTGACGAATTGGAAAACATTAATTATGTGAACTGACTTGACTTAAACCACGCAGGATGACATTTGCCTCGACGGATTTTATCTGCGGAAATCACAAATTGAAACCAATCCATTGGTTCATTTTATTTCGTCATTCGTGGTTTGGCTTAGTTTAAGCGAGGATAACAGGGTCGTCGTAAAATAGGAATATATCTGCAGTAGAATTAGCTACCCATATACAGGAAATATCCTCGTCTCGATCTCGGTGAAAAACAATTCATAGAAAAACAAGCGTTTTTCAGTCATACGACTGGGAAGGGGCATCTGCGATCTTCCGCTGCCCTTCTCTTGTCAAAGACATATCCAGATGATTTGGAAATGAATTACTGTCTCCATTTTATGGGCAATAATCATAAAAATTCACAGGACCCCAGATTATTTCCCCAATTGTGCATTGGATGGCATAGCACAAGGAGCAGTAGCAGCAACGCATCAGATAAACGAGTTGGGATAAGTGTCGTTCGTAACAAAACTACTGCCCCTCATGCACCCACACCCTTATTACTGACTGCCGGCTCCTAAAAGAGATGAAATATTGCATTTTCCGCACTTTCACAAGGGATGAATTAGTTGGAGTCCGACTTGCATTCAAAAGACACACCCCACACATATTAAGATGATCTCGATATCCAGCTTCGAATTGTCCTTCAGATAAGGCAATTGCAATGTAACGCCTTCACTTAGAAAGTTACCTGCATGATAACCCACGCACAATTTTAGAAAGTATTCTTGAACTTCTCTATTTTGATTCAAAAGATGCACAGATTTCTTTCTCCCCTCTTCCTTCCCAATACAAAGAAAGACCCGCTTTCTTTATTTTCACATTTTTCATATTTCTTATTTTATTCCATTTTCCGTCTGAGCAAATGGAATCAAAATTTGTATGCATTTCATGTGAACTTTTCCCAAAAAAACTATAAATGATGTGGGATAGAGATTTCTATGTGCGTGCACATAGCTACAAGCTTTCTCTTTTATTTGATCCCTCACCTACTCGCTACTTCCTTTCCCTTAAAAATAATATGTACAGAGATGATCCTTGGTTGGGTTTAGCTGTATTTGAAATGCATCGCATTCAGTAAAAAGAAGTGATCTGTCTGTCTGCGGTTATCTCCAATATCCGCTCCTCTCTTCAAAGATTTCCTTGATATTTTATTTTCGATGAAGGGAGAGAGAATCTAGACTACATTTACGTATAACGAAAGGGAGCAAGTAAACCACTGCACTATCATCATCTCTGCCTCAGTTGGTAACTAGCTACTTTATTTGAGTCGATTCACTCCGTTGCATCCATTCATCCGACCGACCAACCTTTCTCATCCCATGGATGCAGTTCATCCTCAGACTTAACGAATCATAATAGTTTAAAAGACTGCATTTGAAAGTATCTTTTATTTTTTCTGCGAGTTGGAGATCACCAGTAATATATCTCAGCTCCATGAAGTCTTCTTCTAACTTGTTTGGCTTTGTTATGAGTAGCTTGATTCTATAGCTGAGTAATAAGTGACTGCTTTCCTAATACAAATTACTCCTAGTCTACCGCACTGTTCGAACTTTGAATTCGAAGCCGTAAAACTTTGAGATTGATTCTGCATTAAAGTGCGTCGGTTGGTTTGTGTAAGGCTGGTTGGATGAAATAAAGTCAGAAAGAAGTCCGAGACAAGTAAAGTAACTAGTTAGTACCCATCAAAGTTATATTGTCAGTATCCAACCAGAATGAAGGAAGCTGGATGACTACATAGTCGTATCTGTGCGAGACTCGTTTCGTCGTTTCTTTCTTAGTTTTCACCCTCCGTCATTGATCATGACGATTTAGCCGCTGATCTGAATCTGATCTCTCGCCGAGTGGGAGCTATGCAGAATGTGAAGCTAGAAATAAAAGAGGGGAGAAAAAAAGGACATTTTTGTCTCCTAGAGTCAACCAAATCAAATCATATGACTCAGCCAGGGATGATGGGATGGGATAGCAGAGTGTGCGACATGGGGATGGCAATTGGACTGTGTAACAACATACATTCATTCTGCTCCAGCGACAAATAACTTCGCAGACGTACCCCCAATCTCTGGATAACTTTGGAAATGTAATGTAATGCAAAGCAATGCAAGTAAGTTTCCAAGAAGCCTTATTGCTTGTTCGTCAGAGTATATGCACTCAAATCGGAACTAATAATACAAATGTTGTCTATTTCCCGTTCATTCCTTTCGTTTCCGACATTCGTCACTGAATCACTGTGAGCAAAGCTTTTACTGTCATTGCTGAGAAAGTGGCTGAAGCAGAGCAGCCAGTAGGGTGTGGATGCATAAGTGAAAAAAAATAAGCAACTAAAAGACTCCCTTCAAGAAGACATTGCACACGTAAGTGAAGGAGTGACAATAAATGTAGTATGGATGAAGGAGGATTGAATTTCATTTCTCCAGTAAAATGTAATTTCCATATCCATGACTAATCGAAGTTTTGCCGTAGGGGTCGATGCAGTATTAAAGTGCATGCAGTGGCCAAATTTCTGGTTCTTTTTTGTTTGAGATTTTATTCTGAATTGTCAAAAGTCTCCTCATATCGTTTTGAACATGTTTTATACTTTTGTCGCGTCATCTACTTTGCTTCATGTTCAAGTTAGAATCCATCTCGAAGCAATCTCAATAGATTCATCTCAGCATTTGTATTGATTATTTGTCAGTTAAATCTGCCAGATAAATGTGAAATTGGAGTGGGTTTGGTGGAGAAAGTGCATCAAACACATAATCCTGTCGAAAACTAAGATTGAAACACCCTTCTTTCTCTGCCACATCCTAATAAATCTTTATTTTCGATCTGGACTTGAATTGAATGTCGGCAATAGATTTCTAATTTCCGCCACATACATCCTTTCTACGAAAAAGAGAAAACAATGCAATCCCAACTTTCTTTTTCCATTCGATTCTGCAGACCAGCAATTGCAGTGTCTCATCACATCTTGAATGTAAAATCTCTAGCTTGTTGCGAGCAGGACATTTGGAACAATTTGGTTGTTAAAAGGGTGAAACTGTGACCATTGCGAAAGCCTACTGGCTCGTTTGTGACATTGACATTGGTTTAGTGCTGGTTGGCATTGGGAGGATTGGGTTCAAACCAATTTCATACCGTCTCCCGTCGATACTTGCCTAAATTGACTTGGCACTGGATTTTTATTTGATTTTTATTCCCTCAGCCCTCTTGCTGCATGGGGTTTTCACCCCGCTTACAATATTTTATTTAGCAGATGATGCTTTCCTCTGAGTTCGACACAAAGTTAGTGGGGGTTGCAGTTCTTTACATGGAATTTTGTAGGAGTCGTGCTAGTTTAGAAAGTAAGTAACTGAATATTTGGAAATACGAGAACAAGACTTTTGTAAACAAATAAATGACAGAACTACAACATTTCGCTTCTGAAATTGTAAACCATTCGTAAAATTATAGGTAACTATTTAAATTGTACCATCTACTTTTACATCATTGCTTGTAAATTACTCCAATCCACTCTTTTCTGTTTAATTAATTTGGAAACTTTAAAAATCAATAACATTTACAATTCTCATCACGTGTTCTCGTAACGACGTGATTGACTTGGTGTGCAACACTACATAAAAGCAATAAACTCGTTAGGTCACATATGGGGCAAAAACATTACAAGCCCACTACTAAACTAGCTTATTCCTTCATTCATCCCTTCATGATTACATCGATTTATTCAAATCGCATAATGAGGAACACGATTTTAATTCTTGTTCAGAGTCAGTGCAACAAAGAACCCACACCACAACCAACAGCTGCATATTATGCATTTGCGTTGGGTGAGCAGTGCTAATCATGCAGTGTTTCATTAATCTAACTCTCCACTCCACTCCCCAGCGTCGGGTTCAGCAAGTAATGGACAATATATCACTTTCTGATTACACAAACGAGCCGAAATGAAATATAATAAAATAAAACATCTGAGGGCGTTTGGTTCACAACTAACCAGCGGGCAAGGGTACCCTTCAACATCGGTCCTTCTACACTCTCCAAATCCCACTGCGAATTGAATGAATTCAATTATAAAAGTTGCAAATCGTACAATAAACTTCACATAGCACACTTATAATAGAGTATCCCAGCCCCATGTAGCAAACACCAAAACAATTTAATAAAAGGCAATTGATGTAAAAGTAAAGCGAAACATATAAGCAACAAACTTGCATTTGTACTGATTTTATATGGTCTTGTTTAATCACTTACGCCCTGCACGTGGCGACTGGTACACGAAAACTTATCGCATATCAGATATTGATACAGTGCACTCGTATTTTATGCTTGTTGTTATTTTGTAACGTAATATGGACGACATGTCTAAATGGGACATAAAGAAAACTATTCAATACCAAATTACACAACAAGTCATACAACAACCCTGAGCACATTACATCGTGCCCTCGTTCATGTCATGTTGTAACGGAACCATTTCACACTTTGCCGTACAAGAAAGAGACCAAAATGAAATGAACCCCTTTTGTGTACCTTCAGCAAAGAAAGTTGTATGGTTGCTAGCTTGAACACGATAAAAGGTTGTGGTTTTTATGACCCTTCTCCAACTACAAATAATGGAACTCTGAAGAAAATAAAGAAAGCAAAAGAGCAACGATGCGAGGTGCCAGAAAGAAAAGAATGGCTTGGTAAAAGGGGGAGGGAGTCGAAACTTGTCTAAATCTTTACTCTTTACAACATTGTGGTGCAGTCACTGGCTCAGTTTTCACTTTGAATTGAGGAAAGAATTATCGGGAGATTTGAGTCGAAATTCAATTAAAAGTTCTCTATTTCTAACCATACAACCAACCAACATGCATCCCTTCCGGTCAGATAAAATAAACGAGGAGAGAGAAAGAGGGATAAGGGAAAGGAACGAGTTAAAAAATTCAACCCCTGTGCATCGCAATGGCAATAAACAAGTGACATAAGTTATAGCTGGCACCATCCAACCGTGCAGAGGGAGAGAATTTCTAACCAAATCCTTATTCCTAGTCCCGACTTAACTCAACCACTGGAAGAATAAGATGAGGCTGACCACCAGACGATAACTCTGTTGGAAGAGGAGGAAGAAAAAAAAACAGGAAAAAGAGTTGAAGAGAGAGGAAAAGGAATAAGATGATGATGGTTGGTGGTGGTAGGGGTCGGAGGGTTAAATGGCATTTTCCTGTTCAGAAGTACTCCCTTCAAGACAAAGAATTACTGATGGGAGCAACTTACAATTGCTGACTGAGTGTTACGGGCGCTAGGAAAAAAGGGGAACTTGCTTGACAAATGTCCCGAACGGAAGGAATGATTTGAACAATTTTTCCACTCTAAAATTACGACACTTCAATGGAATGGACTTTTCGTGAAGTTTGGTGAAGACTGAGATAACTGGACCCGTGGTGACTGCAGACGAGACGATGATGCCATGCAGTTTGGACATTGGAAAAGTGCAATTCAAACAAATCATCCGTCTGGCCATCTGAAACCAAATAAACAATTGTATTCAGAACAGAGTTAAGAAAGTAGTGAAATAAAACGACGTAAGAATTTTTAATCTCCGATCTGAACGATGACCAGGGACAACTTATCGAGTGAAAATTTTAATTCGCAACAGTTATATCTAAACCCGATACGAGATGCACAAAGCCTTGGTTTAATAAATGTACAGTTATTTCATTACTCATCAGCCCACATTGTTTGCATAAGGGTTGAAAACTGCAAAAGATTTGGATCTTTTCTGCAGGCAAGCGCCGTAGTTTTTAATATTTCGCTATGCATGGGCATCTTTGGCATATAAAAAATTGCAGAACGAAATGACCGCTGAGTAGAATATGAGTATTGAAAACTGTGATCATAATTTTGGACTGTGGTGCATTTTGTCAAACTTTCTCTTGGTCAGCTCCGTTTTCAAACATTGAACCAGTAAAAGCTTCTGGCTGGACTTTCTAATCTAGTTCAACTGACTCGTAGACGTAGGTTTGGGCACAGATATGTTCCGGCTGACCTGTCACAATGCTACAGCAAATATAAAAGAAGGCCGTTTATGTTTTTGCTAAGTTGGCATCATTTTTCCACTTCTATTTGTAACGAAGTTCTCATAAATCTATTTCCCTTCCAAGTTGGTCACAACTCTCGATTCTTTCTACTGGTGCACGTAGTTTTTCACAAGTAACAGCAGTCAAACTAAACATTTCCCCTCCAACCAGAAATTTGCCCCGACTTACTTGATTTTCCAACTTATAGAAAATACTCAATATATCTCCACGCTGAAATCCATAGATCAGATCCGATCAAAACCAGAAACTCTCTTTATCACTCATGATGATATGGATAGGACGCCAAAGTTGGCTTGGTTTGGTGTAAGGGTGGCACTATGAAATGCTACTCTCATCAGCAGCACGCCTCAAACTCATATTTCAGTTGAAACATTAGATATTTTATCTTTTGCAAGTGCCACGAAAAACAAGGGTTGATATCCCGTTTTTCTATTCAATCAGAATAATGTCCAAGCAATTGATAATTTTGAGAATGATAAAGTTGAAAAGTTTTGCAGTTTGGTTTGACTTTCACTCTGAAAAATTGGTCGATCCACTTTGCTTGAAGTTCGAATGCGCTGTGATTTATTATTTACGTGATATGACATCACATAAAAGTGTGACAAAAAATGCAACTGCTAATATCATTATAGATCAAATTGAAGTTTGATGAAATTAAGTGCTCAATCAACTAGTCAAGTCCCTCTGACAATGATGAGTCAACATTCAAAAAATCTCTTTTATTTTGTCGTCATGTTGAAGAAATATTCCAATTGACTTTCTATCCTGATTGATGGAAAGGACCCAAGTATTTTGACATTGTTTACAACACCGCTGCATTGTGGTACAGATAAATAAAAGTCAATGAAATTTACGCTCAAATAATTCTGACTGAGGCAAAAGTGATGAAGTGAGGAGCCTTGCCGGTCATGCTTGATTTTCCTGTTTTGTTGTGTTCCTCTGTACCAGTCAAGTGCATACAACCAAGGATTCACTTATATTCTTTTCGCCGAAAGGGATAATTAGATTATGGAACGTGCTTAGCTAAGAGGTGATGGAGGGAAGGGTGAGAGAAAGTGGCAGAGCAGAATTTAGCTACTGTCCTGCCAAATATCTAGCAACTACCATGCATGCACGAACTACTACTTCTCTGTAAAAAGGGAACCATACAACAAAGAACCACAAGGGATTGGGTAGATGCCACTTGATAATGGCATGGCCAACAGCCAAGTCAACACCACTTATAACGAAACGAACGATCCACTCATCTCATGTGTCAAGATGACCTGAACGTGTCCGCCGTCTTTTCCTCTCAACTTGTCGTAATTAAATTACATTAGGTGAGTGCGGTTCCCTGTGGACAGTTTCAGGAAAATATAATGCCAGCCAAAACATCTATATATGATGTGATGACCTTGTTTGCCTCCAAGGCTATTGTACATTACCAAGACGGTTCTCTTGCTTACTTATCTAAAATTGCTGAATTGCTTTTACCGGTGTCAATGTCACGTTGCATTGGTCATGTCCAAAATTGCAGATTCATTCAAGTGTTAAATTAGCCTGACCAGACTGCTGGTCCGCGTGGTTTTCAATTCCCGATTTTGGTAACCTTTTTTGTTCCTATCGTTGTATGTGCGTTCATGATTCCCTAAAATGAGTTAAATTGAGAGACGACTAGACAATTTCCCAAAATTCTCGAATGAAAAAAACTCAAGTTGGAATAGTATAAAGCTACTCAAAATAATAACTTTCCCTAATCGGTTATGGGTTAGACATCATAAATTCAAGTGCCATTCTTCCGCGACCTATACCGCCTTTAAATCTCATCATCACATAAATCCGAACAATATCCCGTTTACGCTAATGTGTGTTTAGCGAAATAAAAAAATAGAAATAAAAGCGCTGGATTCAGTAAGAAAATTGGAGAAACTTAAATACAGCTATTTCATTTTATTGCTTTATTTGAAAATACTGCGATTTATTTTATTGATTCAAATTAAATTTCACAGATTGAAAACGTAAACCCCAGATGTGATCTATCTACATATAATATTTCTTCACAAGAATTTAGTAAATACGTCAAGTGCACCCTTGAGAATGACTGTTCTTTTCCCTTCTCAAAGTATTAGTACACAGAATTTCACGGTCCTCCCTTACATACTAATGACCAGTCTAAGGCTTATTAAGTCTTGCACAACTCCACAGAATCAATGTAAAGGTACACACATCACCTTCAAAACTTGTCAGATTTCCCCAACAAGTCTGCCCTAATCCACGCATTTTGCAGCTCATCATTAAAATCATGTTCAGGAACAATTCATGCAAAGAGAGGATGAAAAGGTAAAGTCAGACTTAATTAGGATGTTCTTTAGCCAAATGCATTATTGCTCCAGCCCACCTCTCATCTCATTTCATCTTGTGAAGTGAAAATAAGGGTGAAGTACAGACCCCAACCAAGCAAGCCAGATCATTGCTTTTTGCCCTTAGCTCAACCTTCACCCTCATTGGTGCAGTGTAATCATCATCGACTATTTTAATGCGCTCTTTTCCCTCTAATTTGGACCTCCAGATCAAACCTGACTTGACTTCTCAACAATATTTTACTTTAGGCAAATGAAATATCTGCCCGAGTTGCATTTACTTATTTCCGAAAGAAAGAGAACATAAATATCCAGATGAGCATTTGCTGATGAGTCTGCACGCCTTCTTAGTTGCTTTCATGATTTTTAATTCCATGTTTCGGATCTTCCCTTAGTCTTAAGGGAGGTAAATAAGAACATAAAATATGTTTAGGGTTGGAGATATCTGAATATTTTGACACGTACTATTCCCTTACGGCGATGTGTTCTTGCAGAGTTGTTTCTCATCCCTGTTCCATATTCATATAAATTACGACCACTCACTTTGTCTGGCTCACTCTCATGCATTCAAATCACACCTGATTTGCATTTATTATTGGTTGTTGATTAACAGAGTCGTTTGTTTACTGCCGAACAGAAATTCCAATCTTTACGCCACTCTAAAGTGGAGTACGGCTAAAACTAGGTCTTTCAGGTTTCATTAAAGGTATTATACTTTTGTGTCATCAGTCTTACAAGTTACATGCGCACTAATAGAGAACTAGTCTCTAGTATTTTATTTCAGAAAATGGAAAGTAAACCTAAATAAGTTATTCAAGTTATTTTGCAGACAAATTCGTCTCGACATTAATTTAAGGTTGTGGACGTTGCTGGAAATTCGGCAAGACAGAACTGCTTGAAAACGTGTATAGATAGGATGAAATTTCCCGTGCTCTGCACATGGTCTCTATCTGTATTTTACTCCTGAATCATAATTCGGATTATTTAAGCCGCTCTGTTTCAAAATTGCTTCCTTGTGCTTTCACCTCCGTCGGTTTGATTAGAGTTCTAAATGAGATGACGACAACGTAATGTTTTCCTTTATGGATAAAGTGTGGGTTTAAAACCAGGATTGAACCACACCAAGGCACACATACAAAAGTAGTATCTGCGTAGCGGAACTCAACATCGTAGAGTTTAGGAAAAACACCCCACACACATTAAATATATGGTTTCTTCTTTCAAACATGAATGTCGGAAAGTATGCTATGTGTGAGAGAAATACGTAAGAGTTGTAATACAAGGTATCCCAAAATACGATGATACCGAACCAAACCTTTCCAGTTTAGTTGGTGAGTTAGAGTTGAATTTCATTTTCTGAGATCACAAATAAACCTGTTCCCCAGAGGACGTCGTTTCCACCGCTGTTACACTTAGCACGAATTTCATTACAATCTACGCTAGCTAGCCCACTCTCCGTTAGTCCAGTAAGTCAAGGCTACGCTGCCGCTAAAATTTAGCTTTTTGGACCAAAATGCTCTAATCGAAATGCCTTTCATCCTTTCCTACATCTGCGACCAGCTCCTAAGAACGGATTTTAGTGGGAGGTGACTGGCGAGCTAGTGGGTCCGGTCAATGTGTATGTGAACGTTACTTTTCTACTGTTCTGGCTACTTGGTTGCTTTCTTCTCTTTTCTGTGTGGTTTGGGAACAGAATTCGGAAAAGAAAACCATAAAATAAATGGACATGACATTATAAACTGCAGCAACATTTCTTGAATGTGCTGGCGACAATGACAATTATCAATGCCGCTGCATCATGGTGAAAATTGTTATGAGGCAAATTAATTGTAGAGCCTTTGTCGTTACTTTGATTATTTTATTGCATTCCTCATTGCCCATTCGTAACTTAATCCGAGTCTTGGATTTAATGTCAAAAAGGGTGTAGGAACAAGGAACCGGATATGTGATTGTGCAGCCATACACAAGACTCAGGAACAGAACATGATACAACATACATAATATTATTCTAGTGGACAATTTCAGACTAACAAAATAAATTTATGCGATTTTGTAAGCTATCGCGGTTTTTTAGTTTTTGGCTTCAAAAGCATATTTGGATACACGACCCGGAAAAGTATAATTAATTTGTGTTTGAAACACCAGACACGCAAACACAATTTCAGGGTTGGGCGAGAGTCAGAATCTCACGCCAATAGCAATTTTTATAGATGTCAAGTTCTGGGCGATAGCCTAAATTCAATATTTCGATAAGAAAGGAGTGGTGCAAACATTTATTATTGCATGTTTGCTAAATTCAAGAAGTCAATATTGTCAGACATGGAATGAATATCAATGAGAACAAATTGGACTTCAAAGTTGGAAGCAACAGTCAAAATCATGTAGTCGATGTTATGTCGAAGTGTCAGACTCCCAAAACTAAAATTCAATATGCTTGAATTCATTTATTCACACATCACGTTGGTCCAACAATCATCGCTAAATTACTGATATTTACTTGGCTACTCATCCTAATTCTCATAATTTGTAGCTGTCTATCGCATTCATTTTCTTTCTCATGGAGAATCAAATGATGATACCTATAGAAGTGAAGGACTGACATTAAATAAACAATGGGTAATGACTACCAATACTCGTGAAATCTGCACATGCCAATCTAAGCAATGAATGTGCAGCCACATTTTAATGGATTTGAATTTGAGTAATCCAGAATGTTTATGTACTTACTTTTTTCATCTAATCCAAAAAGAAAACCAATGCATGTAAACTCATTTACTCTTTTAAGAAGGAAGAAGATAATTTTTGTTATCTCAAACATCTATCTCTTCCACATAAACATGATCAGAACTCAGCTATGCATTTACATTTTTGGAGAATGGGTGATCATCATAACCACGCAATCTGTCCACAATGAAGTTTGATTTATTACAGGGTTTGAGTGCATCGTGGTGGTTGTCTCACCACACCACGAATACTAAAAAGCCGATTTTTTTTATTAAGAAAGTATTTTTTGTGTATGCCACGCTTAGTTGGAGTTCAATCACACAACGCACTCCTGCTCTTTATACAAATTCTGTTTATACTCTTTTCTACACAAGTCTTGCATAAAATCCTTTCAACTGAAACATTTCCAGATATTCGAATCTAATATTTTTGCAACAATAAACATTTTCATTTTTAGCAACTTGCTAAATAGCAATACCAATTGTACATATAGTCCATTTTTTGCAACATTAAGAAAGAATAAAAATGAAAATACATTCCTCAGTCAGTGCATCAAATTAAGTATATTTATCTGCTTATGAATACCACTTTAAAATTTTGTAAAGCTCATGCAGCGCATTGAATCACATAAAAACCTTAAACTGAGTGATTCAGTGCAAAATAAACAACAGCGATTACTTGTACTTACAAGCAAAGTAATCACCCATTGCTCATTACAAATTCATTTGAAATATTGAAATCATTTTGGGTTTACAATCTACATAGCAGAAAAAACAAGCTGATGGACGGACGTAATGTTTCTTTGATTATGGGCGATCCGACGTCACTTACTCAACGGGTGGTTGGTTCCATCAAATAAGAACACCTCCATGTGGTTCACTGGGAAAAATTTATTTAATTTAAGGGCTGCTGTGTCCTTGCTTGAAGTTAGTGTAAGAAGAAACAAACGATTCGACATTTTAGCCTGAAGGGGTGCACTGAATTATTTCCCTGGACTTGGTGCCATTACGATTACACTAAAGTAGGAATTTTATTGAAAGGGTGAAAATACATGCAAGTATTTCTTGCTGTAGACCCTTCACCCAGGAACCATCATTAATTCTGGAATGACTGACGTAAAACAGTCAAATCTCCACTAATTTTTCTACTCTATTAATGATGTAGTTGTAGCTAGAAGTGAAGGGAATCTTGGGAATGTTGTGTGTTGTGCTCAACAATGGAGATGTGCTTGTCTGAATGCCTACAAGATTATTAGTATAAAGAACAAGCAATTCTTTGTGAAACATAAAATGAATTAAACAGCAACAAAACCTTAAAATCTTTTAAAGTAGTAAAATGTCAGGTATTTTTCCAAACCCTTAATTTTATGGGGTTTACGTTTTTTCTGTACAGCAGCAACCTTTGTTGCCGATTGCACCTAAATTATTGTTGCATTTTTTAACAATCCCTAGTGCAGCGTTTCAATGAACCCTTTGCATGGTTGGATTAATCCCATAAAAAAAGAGTGGTAATAAAGCAACACAATTGCTGAAAACCAAAATACGAAAAATGAAGACATTATTATTATCGTGACTTTGTGGTTAGACAGTTGAGTAAAACCACAGTTTTCAATTTGTTCTTGTTCAACCGTGTGAATCTAGTTATTGCGAATAATAATAATTAGAATTTTGTTTGCTTGTTTTGCTATTCGTCGTTAGATTACATGTCATAAAGGTGGGATAGCAATAAAATTCTTGCATTACGAAATTTTTTATATGAAAAATAATACAAAGTTACTTTCAAAAAACCATTTTTTTCTTAAATGCGCATCATTTTGGAAAATACAAATATGCCCATTGCTAGACAATATAACAGACCGACAGGGTTTGATGGATGAGATTAGTGTTTACTACTAAATAATAATCTGTTCTGAATGCAAAAGGTTAAGGTTTGACTCAGATTGACACATTATCGAAAATTCCTTCTCCATTGGATTACAGGTAAATACTTTATGAATATACGATTTTACAGAGGATTTTTACACTTACACATCAAATACTTTGTAAAGGTTTTGAAATCTTGAAAATCTGTCCAGATTAAACCCTCAACGTGGTTTGTACATCTTTGGGATAAACTGCCTTAAGCAAGCAAGCAGGGTGGTAATGCATTGATGACGGAAGGTGACAATCAGCAAAGCAATCTGGACCTTCACCCTGTCAGAATGACAAATCATTCAAATTGGTCCGTTTAACCATTCTGTGACATGACAAGGCGTTCTAGCTCTTATTTTCCTACCCATCCTTCCTTGCATCGGGTATCTTGGCTTTATTGTGTTTATGAAATGGAGGTTACGCTACGTTGAATTTCGCTTTCAATAAAGAAAAAAACACCTCCAGCCAGTGAAACAGTTTATACAACTTTGTGGTTAAGAATTTCACGCAACTCAGCTCAAACACAAAATTTAACAAAAACTTGTCTCAAGACGAAGTCTGCAATTCCTTCGTAACATTTACAGTAGTAGATTTTTCAGCAGGGCACACCGTTAAGCATAAACATGGCAGTATTCCAATTCTCTTTTTAATCCAAGAGCACGATTTTGATCTCCGAACCATTTAAGAAGTTAGAATTTAAACATCCAGAAAAAATAATCCCACAGCTGAACCATTTACACTGTGGTTTGCATGTTTGTAATACGTTTAACGACTTTTCACCATAATTACTGTAAACATTTTGCGGGTTGAAGCAATTTATTTTGGAATTGATAAGGAAACATGACATTTGTTGACAAGTAATAAGCAGTTCAAATTTTTAACTGCTGACTATTACCTATTACTATTAGTCCATTTATCGACATGAAATGAAATCGTGAGGTAAGTGGTAAAGTGGAAATATGCAATGGTTGAAATCTCACGGCTAACCAAATAAACCAAGGGTTCCCTTAACAAATGCAACGGATTAAGAATGCCAATAAATGTAAAAAACGGATATGCTAGCGGATTCTGAAAATGTTTCGGTGAATTATTGCTTAATTACTCATTTTATGACTTTCATTGCCTTATTAATTACTGCTAATGCTGCCGTACAAAATTGGAATGAACAAAAACTTGTCCAGAAAGCTTTCTTTGAAGCAGTATAGCTTTCATATACACATGTGTACTTCCTTAAAAATCTTGTGGACGGACTCAACTTAAACTACAAGGATTTTTATTCACTATTAGATCAGATAATCAGCTTATCTAAAATAGAATATACTCAGTCAAGCCAAAGCTTAACAAGAAACAATTTTAAGAACTTTTTTTCATTTAAAATTAAACGCTGATTTCAAAGGTCCGCTTGGAATTACTACATAGACTAGAATATTTTTTACCAGCTTTAACTAACAAGTTACAGCAAAGTTGAACAAGTTGTTAATCATTATTACATTCATCCTGCCGGCTGCTAATAACAAACCGGATTTTTCGATTCCAGAATTCCATCAAGGACAGATCAGTAATAAGATGGACACGCTGACACATTGAGTCGGCTACCGTTCATGCTGGCGTGGATATGCAGATCTCCCGCAGTATTTTAGTTGTTTGTTAAGACAGTGAATTTACGCTTAAGACAATTTAGTTGAAGGTGGTTAAGGATGGGTGGAAAGTCAGTTTGACTTATCCCAGTAGGCATCTCTTACTTGACTCCTCGTCGTGTATTAGATAAACAAAGGAGGAAGCCGGAGCATGTTTTCATTTCTCACTGTGAACCAAATTGAGATAAGACAGTGCGATGTTATCTAATTAATTTAATGTTTTATGAGTATATCTACCTAAAACATGTCTGTCTGTTATACTGGCACGGCACGGAACAAACCGCTTAATTTCCCAAGCTTCACTCAAGAAGCTACACATTAGGTACATAACGCGTCTCACGTGAAGAATTTAATATGCTTGTCCCACGTTGGCTGATAACTTGTACAATAGTAAGGAGCCCTACTTCTACAGACATCTGTACAACATAGTTTATATGGAAAGTATGTAAATAGAGTTTATGTAGCGTTCAAATTCTAAATAAAGTTTCACACATAAATTTTACGACTAGACATGATAATTCAAATTCAAATTCTGCTCCTGATATAAAGTTGCTGATACTTTATCAAAATCTTTGAATATTTATATTTGAATTAATTATTCAAACGTTGTAAAAGTAGTGCACTGCATTTTAATAAAGGAATAAGAAAACAACGTTTCGCATAAGAATTCAAAATAAGTAGTCAGACGGAGGAAGGGCAAAAAAATGGTCCCTTTGCTGCATGTCATGGAGAAAGAGACTCTAATTTAAAAAGAGTTCGGTGCATGTGTGCATTCCTTAAAAACTGCCAAAAATGAATATTAATAAATAAAGTTTTCTAAGACCTACTTCCAGCCGCAAACATATTTGCGTTACAAAAATTGACCCACATTCTCGTAGGATTCATTACTAGTTTTAAAGAATTCGGAAAATACTCTATAAATTAAGATTTGCAAATAATTGTAGAAATATTTTACTGATTGTCACATGTAATTACATTTCCCAGAATGGTAGTATGAATATTAACTTTTTCAGAGGTTTAAATTTACATGAATTTAATTTATACTCAAATAATGTTTATGTTCTCATAAGGAATGGAAAATAATGAAATAAGTGACGGAAGGACTAATGAAGTGAATGTCGAGTGTAAAACAAAATGACCAAGAAGAGGAAAACAAGTCAAGGGTTAAACCAACGTTTTTGTGAGTGAAATGGATGAGATTTGCTTGTTTCCTTTGCTGAACTTTTTCTTGTTCACAGCAATTTGAAATTGGATCGAGAAACTTGGATCGCGTGTTTGGTCAGATAAAATTTTACACCTTGTGTTGTTCTGCTGGCTGTGATTAGTTTTTACACGAAATTTGCTCTGCACGTCTGTACAAGTTTGCAGAACGGGAATCTAGCTGAAAGTCTGAAGAATTAACAAAAGACGTCGCATTTTCTGTTGCATGCCAGCTAAGCTTTTCTTTATTTCAAGGTTTATCATTCATTGTAGTTGCTGAAATCCTGTTTCACTTTCGGTTTGGTAAAACTTGAACTAATTTGTTTGTTCATGCAGGGAAAAATGTACAATCATTTTTATCCTTGTACTTTGGCCTGATTGCTGATTTTGTAGCAGAGACATTGCGAAAAAAAAATCACCGTGAACTGATATGAATAATATAAAATGTTCTTTAGTAGTCCGTGTATGACTTGACATATGTATTGATGGATAATTGAAAAATACGAACGATAGGTAATATATTTCAGTAAAAATCCACATATCCGTAATTTCCAAAAAACAAGAAAATGTTGTATTGAAATAGTAATTTAAAAAAACAGTTGGTAAAGGTTACAAGTTGAAAACCTATCTATCACATTCTGGAACCTTCGTCCTATTTTGAGGGCAGTAACTTGACATTCACTCTAACTAAAATACCTTAAGGACTGAAGGACAATAACTACGTCACATATGCCAATAAACCTCCTAAATACGGTAAATCAAGGGATTTGAACATGTGTGTAGTTGTAGTTTACAGTTAGTTCTCAGTCAACCTTTCCAAATAGTAATGCATAGACAAAAGTTAATTTTTCTTGCCTTAACCTTCTTCTGTTCCCAGTCCTTGAGAATTCTTTACCCAATAGCATCATGACCAAGTTAATAATTTTACTATTAATTTTAAGATTAACTTTCTCCATAAGAGTTACGTACGTAATATAATTTAATCATATTAAAACTATATAATTATTTACTCTTTTGTATTAATAGACGACTAAGAACTAAGGACTACAGCTCGTATCGCTCATTACCGTTGTGCAGGCCTTCGGACTTTGTTCGTTACCCAGAAACAATCCAAGATGTTCAAGACATCGTTGCCGAAGCTATCTCAAGAGGCGTTACCATAAAAGCATTTGGTGTTCGACATTCTCAAACGGATATTATTTGCACGGAAGGAATACCATTGCAAAATACAGAGTTAAAGTATTTTAGTATGAATTCCGATCAAACAGCCACATTTGGTTCTGGTGTGACTGTAAAAGAAGCAGGGGAATTTCTTCGTCAAAACAATCGAGCCTTCGTATCAACACCCGCTTTTGGAAACATTACACTTGGTGGAGCTCTGGGAACTGGGGCCCATGGATCATCAATTAAATATCATTCAACAATCTCTTCCCAAGTTGTCTCACTCACAATTGTCGATGGATTGGGCCAAGTGCAAGAAATTGTTAATGAAGCAGACCTCAAGTCATTCCGAATCAATTTAGGTTTGCTTGGAATAGTTGTGCGTCTAACATTACAAACCATTCCACTGTACAAAATCATTGGGCTTAATTATGTCATGGATGACGGAGTGTTGACTGACGGAAGGGCTAGTGGTAAGGAACCTGTAATACAAAAATTGTCATCCATTTTTGATCGTTTAAACATTGCATTTTCATTTTCATTTAGAATGGGCTAGAACGACGGATCATATCTCAATATATTGGTTCCCGAGTGCCGGACAAGTGGTCATTGCCAATTTGACTCATGTCGATGTCAGAACTCCAGGAAATGCGAGGACAAATGACCATGTTCCTCCCACTTATGACAGTTTCAATATATTGTCCAAATCATTAACGGAAGTGTCCACAACTCTGACTGAAAATAGTTGTGAATCTGCGCGAAGAGTAGGGTTTATGGGAGTTAACGGATTTCAAGATTTAACACAAAAAACCCTGACGTCTCAAGTGCCTAATTTTGTCCCAATTTACACAGAGGATGGTCTGACCGTTATGAATCCTGCAGTAGGATATTTTGATAAAATGCTTGCTCCAACTTGCATCGATGGTCCAGGCAATGGTCCTCTCCAATGCTTATTCTCACATGGAAATGTGAAGGCAAATATCACCGTATTGAACAATGAGGTTTCATTACAACTGTCGGATTTGCCACAAATTATACCAGCAATTCAAGAAATACTGAACAAAGCACCGGCTTTGTTTCCAATACAGGGAATTCTTATGAGATTTTCTGCGAGCTCTCCGGATTACATGTCCACTGCCTTTGAGAGAGACACCTTGCATTTTGAATTTTACATTGCTAATCGGAAAAACCAGTACGAATTTGCTTCCTCTGGATTGGCGGCTTATCAGACAATTATGCAACTTCTTGTAAGTAAAATATCTAAATATGTTTTTAACAACTTTAGGTTTTTGCGATTTATGCATTTCTCAAAAATTGCAATAGGTTCATCAATTTAAAGGCAGAACACATTGGGGAAAAAGTGGAATGGTGTATCAGAATCGAGAAATGCTGGATTTAAAATTGGAACCCAAAGCTAAAGCTGCATTTATTCGTAAGTGACATATCACTCAAAATATTTTCTATAATTACCTTAACTCAAATGTTTCATTCCACATTTGTTTGATGTTTTTAGATACAATGAACACTTTTGACCCGAATGGGATATTTTTGAACAATTTTGGAAAGCGACTCAAAGGAATTTCCACTGCTCAGGATTTGGATCCTGCTGAAATTCACTGCGCAATTCGGGATAATTGTTTTTGTCAATATAACGATGACTGTCCTAGGACCCATTCTTGCACAACCATTCCAGGCTACGGTAGCTACAATGTTTGTCAAACAATTGGTGAAACGCCAATAACTTTCGATAAAGTCGTACTCAATCCCGATACCAGTATTACACATTGGTTAGCCACAACCTTTTCAAAACTGAATGATTTAGCAAAATATTTTACAAGTGCGGTAGGATGTATTTTATTCAGTGGCCCTGCACAATTATGGTGACCATTAAAAAGAAACATCTTGACATTCTAATATTTATATTGTTGTATATTTTAGTTGACAAAAATAAAGTAAAATTGATAAGATCAACCACCCACATGAATGGTAAAGATTAACGCACAAGAAAATCATGTTTTATATTTATTGCTCTGTGTGTAACGCGTTTTCTTTTCCATCAATCAGTAAGCATGACAAACCCTCCGCCACTGTGATGATGGATTAGGAGCTGGTTTTCTTTGTCTTTTCCAAATTTTTGTGTTCCAGTCAAATTACGAGCCTGTTACTTCAATTATCGTAGCAGTGTCAATGAATCCTAATTTACCTGTCAGTTATTTTCTGACCAAAAATATTCAATCGCCCGACGCTGCTCAAAAAAATGTTTACTGGGCCAGAAGTTGAAGTAAATATTAAATTTAGGACAAAATTCAGAGAACATGGAAATACGGAATCCTTATAAAATAGTGTACAGTGAAATCAACAACGTTCGTTGGTTATTAATAGATAAACAAACAAATGAACCAATTAACTTCAAAAGAATAGTTTTGTTGTTATCAGAGTGAACTGCGTAGATCAACTACTTTAATAAATAAAATGATACCCGTCCTTGCAACGCCTACAAGTTATGTACCTATATTTATGACCTCGGTTATCGTTTATGCGTTGTGATATGCTGTGGTAATTCATGGTTCTTTGTAGTAAGTAAATGAAAAATCCCGATATGCACTAAAATTCCGTCTAGTAAACTAAAACTTAAAACCTATATATTTCTGATCCCAAGGTCTAACTAAAGTCAAAAGTTGGTTGGTTTGGCCTGGTGGGGTTAAAAGTGAAGGAGACTTATTAGATTGGGAAGAAACCGAGATCAAAAGGAACAAGTCAAATTGGCTTGGTCTGGCTCATTATCATTGACAAATTCTGATTCTCACACAAGCCAAGATCCAAACTCGGTTAGTCTGCCTGTCTCCTTGTGATCAGATCCTTCCACGTCGTATCCACATCTTTGGTGGTTTCGTTGCTTTTGGTTTCTCAGAATGTCTGTCTTCTCAACATGCAACTTACCAATCCCCTTATTGCTCATTCGTAGCCAATTTCATAGGCGGGTTGAAAATAACTGGAATTTTCTACGACTACAAACTGCGATGCAGTGACACTCGCCGCAAACCAACCATCCATTCTACAAGCCAAGCCAACCAGTTTTGTTCTATGATCTTCCACATCTACTCATCAAATGAGGGTGAAATTAACGAAGCAACTCAAGAGAAAGATTCCAATACTGAATTTGAATCTCTGGCATTACTTTGCATTTGTCTAAAAGAAAGGCTGTAGCACTTTCTCCTATTTTCTCAACCTAGATATATTCCCCTCTTACTTTCCTCCATTTTCCCAGAATTTCATCCAACCATTCATCAATCTCTAGCTAGAACTTTTGGTTCAGGCGGTTTCTTCCTGTTTCATCCTTCTTGATTTGGTTTGATGCAGAGAAATAATTTTATAATATCGACTTTTGACTTTTCATCAACGAGCTGGAGCTTGTCTTGAAATGTAGCTGTTCAGACTTTCACCAAAAACTGAGGAATGGGAAAGCTGGCAGTGGGGAAAGAGGACGAAAACTTTTTGTCAACTGCCAACTAATTTTAACTTGAGTCAAGCTTAAGAAAGATGGTTGAGTAACTCATCCATCCCATATCTTCAATTTCAGTCAGTCATCAGTTAGATTTGTAATTTCATCTCATCGAAAGTCGTGGTGGAAATGGCAGTTGCTGAGCTTATTGGTTGCAGAGAAAAGTTTCATTTGAATTTTAGAGACAAATGTGCTCATGATATTCGATCCAGTTGGCTGATACGATCCAACTTTTAAGCTCGGAAAAGTTTTTTTTATCAAGTTTCAAAGTTGGGACTAATTTCTCAAATTATCTGTTAACTTTTTCTCAGATAGTTAATCACTCTTGCATTTACGTGGTTAATTTCCTCGAGTTTGGAATAAACAAGTTGGTTGAAAACTGTTCATGTGAAATAATGTCTGACAGAAACTGAATAACGAAAACAACTCTGAAAAGGTTAGGTTATTAATTGTGACCTAATTTCGAAGTTTCAAATTATCTAAATGATTTCTATAGAGTATCGCGACCAAGTTTGAACTCGGAGAATTAAAAAGTACGAAAATTGCCTTTGAGTTGATTGGTTTCAAAACCTCATATCCAGTTTTAGTATTTTAGAAGACTTCATTCTGCAAAGTTCCATGAACTTTCAAATTAGATTTAGTAATAACTTATTACAAATAAAACCACTGAGATATATCAAGAAACATCAATCTAACTTTAAACATGCGAATCACTATTTTAATATACCCAACAAAAAAGGAGGTAAAAATATCCGTCTAATATTCGTACCGTAGACAAAAATCTTATTCTTTTTTTTACAATTTCACAATTATCCATCCAGGCCAAACACTGTACAGGCCTTCTATACCTGAAACTCGTTCCTGGTATTTCTAAACCTTACAACTGCTAACACGGAATAACAAGCAACATTAACTCAAAAAGTACAAAATATCGGTTCAATTTTACTTTCCTTCTTCATTACAACTACGAGGTTACGCAGACAGAACGTAACCTTTTTCCTCAGTGCTTTGGTTGGTATCCAAAACCCCAACTCCCTTCGTCTCGATTCTCAGTTCTCCGCTTTTGGTTTTTGGTTCTCTTCATGTGGCGTTTAGTTCGACCCAGCGTTTCATGGAGTGAACATCGTGCACTCCGTTTCTCGCTCCCTGACAAAAAAAATACTTTCATATTTGCGCCTGCCTCTTGTTTGGCAACTTATTAAAACGTGTTTTTCCAAGAATTTTAATGTTTTTGTGTCAAACTGTTTATTTCTCAAGCGGTGTTGATTAAGTAAAAAAAATTGTGAAAAATTTCAACGTGCAAGTATCGAACAACTAAAAATTTACGGGTGCAGTGGCACGTTGAAAATAGTGAAAATCTGGAAAAAATTGTAAAAATTTGAAAGCAATCAAAATTTCAAGGCAAGTTGATATGAATTCTTCTATTTTCTATTGTGGTGTTAAATGGTGAAGTCGAGTGACTCTACCTGATTGAAGTATTTGGTTTTGGTTATTGGTACAGTTTGAAAATTGCTGTAAAATACTGCGAACAATAAAAAAAATTATCGTAAGATATTAATCTGATTTGCATTCCGAGTTTTGATAGTTTACGCATATTCTAACTCATTGCATTTTTAAAAATGTGTTTGAACTTCTCTTCCAGAGCTAATTGAAATAGTTTAAGACCCGAGTTCAATGCGGTTCAAATCCAAGAGTTTCAATTAATTAACTCTCTGATTTTACGAGCTGGAGATTAGTATTGGTTGGGACGAATATTCCTCGCAAATTGCCAAACTTTGGATAGATTTCACACTTTGTATAAGGAAAGGATTATTAGCTGAAATTTATTGTGGGTTCGTAATCGGATACTTTGGCTTGAACTCCAAACCCGCTGTTGAACCTCTAAATTAGTTTGATGAGCTTAACATTTTAATGACGTAGTTTGTGAGTCTTTTTTAACCAATTCTATTTCTGGTGTGATTTTTGGTGTCATTCTAGCAATATGACGAATAAATACAACACAGGTTGCAATTTAATATTCATATTTTAGCAAATTAAATGCAAACAAAGTTTTCCCCGAAATAAAACAATCAACGACAGATACAACAATAACAACTGTTGCCATAAACATGCATACTTTCAACAAATGTAAACTACTGTCATCCACCGGTTGGTTGGTGGCATCATGTCGTGCAAGAATTCACACATTCCACTCACAATTTTATATCTTTGTGGTTCTGCACTGTTGTGCCGTGTGGTCGGATTTGAGCAAAGTTGGTTTGGGTTGCATTGCACTACATTGAATTTGCTGACCTGGCTCAATTCAGTTGGTTCCATTAAAGGAACTCCCCGAGCTGCGACGAGGTGGATGTCACACAGACGGAAGGGAGATGAGAATTTTGTTTACGGAAGGAATGGAATGATGAAAGTGAAAGTTTTGCTTTCACTTCCACATGTATTCCAGCACCACCACTTATTTCACTTCTGGTTCTGGCCTGGCGACGGGATTGCAGCCACGAATCTAGTGCTGAGGGATCCACGTGTCTTCCCAGTTGTAATCCACAATTCTGGATGGAAATGGAGAAAGTTTTGCAGGATTCTGAATTCTGCTCTCCTTTACTTTACTTCCTGTGTGGGAGAGAGTGGGCTTGGTAGGGAGTGTGCAGTTCAGTTCACTTCACATGATTTGTTTTATTTCTTCTCTAGATGAGTGAGGTTGTAAAACGGAAGGAGTTACCAATCTGAAGAGTTTGACATGTTTTTTCGCTTGCATTTGCTGTTGGGTTTACCGAACGTGTAAGCTTAGAGAAGCACAGACCTGGGTAGGTGAAGGTACAAAGAAAATGTCGACTTTGAATAATGGAAGAGGTGAAGTTGTAAATAAAGAGGAAATAAAAAACCAATCCGAATTTAAATCCAATTGTTTTGTCGTACAACTTTCGTATCCTCCTGCGGTGATTTCTAAAAGTTTGGAAGATTTAATGTCCAAGAAGTAGAAAGGAGGTTGGAATATGGATTTACGATAGGTGTGGGATTGACGTACTGTAAACACCCCATGGAAAGTTTGGAATTAACGGATTGAAATGCTATTTACACTATTTACGTTCATAGTCAACAAAAACGTACAAATACAGTAATCTCCAAAGTTCAAAACGTCTATTTCGACAACTTACGAGTACTACGATTCATACTTGCATGTTTTGTTCAGCGCAATATACGAATGGTTGACAGACATTTTGTATTCAGCACTCTTAATTGTGTGTGTTACACGTGTATTTACGCATGGATAGAACAAACGGATAGTTTGTTATGTAAACACTCTGCATGTGCTTATAAATGAGTGTTTGCGGAAGGTAAGCTTTGAACAAGTTTGCCCAATTTATTAGTCATCTCATCAGGGGACAACTGTCAATTGACTGCAACAAAACAATTGACAGGAGTTACAAGATAATCATATTCCGTTCACATCCAATTAATACCGAAGGGTTGCGCTTTTCCTGCTGTTACTTGAAATGTGTGATGTGATCTGTGTTTGAATTGTGTACCTGCCTTTAATTCTGTGTCTACTATCGAATGACGTTACGAGTCAGGCAGGCAACGGTGCAAAATTGTTGTACGATGCCTTAATTTTGCTGCGTTCACATCTGCTTAGTCCACTGTCCTTTTCACATTAATTTGCAATTTGTAACGGATTCAGCGGATTAGTTTTTCACGCACTTCCCAATATAGATATCTTAGCAATGCCGATAATAACATAATTTCAAAAATTTGAGATATTTACAAGAATTCCGCTTCCCTTAAAAAATTCGCCAAATGAACAAAGCATCCAGAAGCACTACTTCCACAACTGAACAGCTGCAAATACCATCCATAAAATCTCATTCTCACACAGCTCAGATTCCGGTTAGTTATTCCCTCCCTTGAGATTAGAATCCGCAAATAAATCAAATATATCATTGGAATGCACAGAACATCATATCTCACTCACATTCAACAACAATAAATTCCCGATATGCGGGTCAAATGTTCAACTCCCTCTTTCTCCAATCGTTAGCCAATACGACAGATGTGCAAAGAACTGAGTATGTGGTTGTACAACATTCACAGAGACCTAAGCTGGGTCGTGCAAAAATCCATTAATATTGGATTGATCTCCATACACAGATAGTTTTGTCTGTCCATCCGTTTTCTGATGTCGGCCTTGCTTTACTCTAATGTCAAAAGTTTTTCGGAATAAATCGCTTGCACATTCAACATCAAACGGATGGAAGAATAGTTGATCCTCGAATCGCAACTTCATGTATACAACTACATGATGAGATTCCCAAATTCAACTCGATTTCTTTTAACCAGGAAAGAAAGAAAAGATGATTCGCTTTGTTGAAGGGGATGTGGGTTGAGCTTTCCTTACATCTTTCTTTCTGTATACAATACCATGTCTGGCATTTCTAAGTGACGCGTGCAAAAATTCCAAGAATTTGCGAGAATTCCCAGCAGCATAAGAATTCAGAAAACTAGACTGAAGCACTGCTGCTGCTCAAATCTTTTCTTTTTTTTGTAGAAAGATTCGATTGTGGATATGAATTTCTTCAGGCTGGATTCAAACGTGTAAATCATACCGTTGTGAGCAAAGAAGTGAAAATTTTCGTTTAATCCATGTAGCTTCCATTTTCGAAATGTCTGGCAAGTTATAAAGGGAAAATTACGGTAGGATCCACCAAAGTATGCTTCGAAAATATTATTTCCTTTTATTACATCTTGCATTTACCATCATCTGAATACACAATAAATTTCTTCGCCGATGCATTTGCATTTTCTCGTAACATTATTGCACACAAGATACAAGTTTGTAGTTAGTCTACATAAATTAAGTACATTCTGCGGTTTCATAAAGGAATATCGGGGATAGTTGGAAGTTCTCGACTGGATCCCGATAAGTTTTACTTCTTTAACTTTTATTGAGAGCAAGTTTCATACGGTAAAGATTAGGAAGTATTGCAATCTCATTGTGCGCGGATTTAAAATTTTTTGAGGCAGCACCAATTCGCACATTTGCAACCAATCGAACTGAACCACTATCAAATTGATTCCTTTCTCAAAATTGGGTGCATGATAGTTATTGTATTACTATACGGCCTGTTACTGCCTTCACTTCGATTGAACGAGATATTTCGATCCAGTTCTGGTACGGCACTCTATATTCTTTTGGGATTTCAATCCAAGAAATTCGCAATTCCCATTCCCATCTCATCCAATACTTTCCCCATCTCGGTTACAAATCTGAGTCGGATTTTATTTTGGTTTACTTCACATCAGGCTATTGGCATTGGCATTGGCAATTTCCGGAGTTCACTCTCTTTCTCAGTCTACTTGTTGTGTAAGTCAAAAATGGATTAGATTTCGGATTTTTTTCTTCGTCATTCTAATGCATTGACTTGTTTGAACTTTTTGATTATGTCACAATTCTGATTTTTTTATTTGATCTTGGAAATCAAATGCTATATTACATTCGTATCACATGTGGAATTTTAAAACTTCAACTTTACTATATCCGTACGCATTGGTGCAAACTACAGAAAAACTATAGTTAGAATTCTTGAATAGTTTGAAATTGAAATATATGCATCAAATGAATCAATAACTAACTCATTATAGTTCAGCAGGGTGAAAGTCCTTTAGCCAGACAAGGAATGGAAATGCATTTTTCAACGTCAAAAGCAATTCAGCATCGGTCACTATCGACAACCTACCACTATCGACAACATTTTTCAATCCAATAAAATGATGGTGCATTTCATGCCATGTTTTTTGTAGCTGGTTCCACCGCTGTCGTTTGACCCTTCACTCTTACTTCACATTTTCTGTTGTATATTCCACAGGACGAAGAAGCGCGTGTGACCAGTGGTGAGCAGCAGACAAGAAAATTGTCCAAAAAACAAGATTGGAGAAACGTCTCCCGAGGAAGTAAAATAGACAGGAACAGTGAAAAAGTGGTTGGACATTGCATTTGAGTCTCCTTCAAGTTCTCCAACTACCAAAACCTCCCACCAAACTAAACCAAACTAGTGAGTGGTGAAGATCAGTATCCTTCGAAAAAAGAAACGTTAAAAGAGGATCCGTATCAAACTGATTGATCGATTGGGATCCAGGGAATCACCAGTAATGGGACTGACAGGGACCTTTCTTAAGTGAAGGAAGAGACCGAGAAAAAGAAATCGTGTTACCCCACCCGAACAAACGAATTCGAAATAAGAGCAGAGCCTGAGAGAGTGACTTTCTTTCTCATTCTGAGTGATCTGCCTGCCCCACTCTCAAATAAGATTTAATAGCATTGGGTCTCCGCTACGGTGGCGTATTAAGAGAAAACTCATTCTCCATCGAGAAAGTGACTGACTATGAGTGAAGTGAAGGAGACTTAGTGCTTGGTTCCATTTTGACTCTTATTCCACCAGAATTTGGCCCAGTCTGGTTGAACCAAGCCAAAAAGAAGACGGTGGGTGACGGATATTGAAACCATTGAATGTATACAAAATCTTGAGACGTCTTATTCTCCTTCAGCTTCTGGCAAGGAAGGCAAACCCTTCAGGATTTGAATTGAAGAGAAGAAATCATTGTGCTCTTCCACAGCTCGTTGTGTCGTGACATAACCCAACTAGAAGAAGATGAGAATGAATCCTTTTTCGTATAATTCAAGAAAAGTGGTTCAGTTGAATGTAAGGAAGGAGTAGGTTCATCTCTTCTACGTTTTACAAATCCTTCTCTTACACTAAACATGCATAGTCGACATTAGTCGATAGTGACAATCGTATAAGAATAAAATCAACTTTCCTTCTGAAATATTTTTATGCTGATCTATGCCTAGAAACTTAAAAAATAGTTTGAAGAGCCAAGTAAGCAAGGTTGCTTACGAACTGATGAACAAAGTTAAGATTTGGTGGTGAGAGGGGAAATTAATAAGTTGCAAGTTGGAAGTGGGAGCGGATCCAGTCAATGGAAAACACATTTGTGACAATCTTGTGCAACCCAATCTGTCATCGTTGGGAGGTGAAGGGGAAGAAACGTCAGCTTACTTCTCGTACATTGCTTAACGAGAACCACATTTGATAATAATCAATACTTACTTATTTCTCAAGTGCACTCCAGTCTTGAAGGATCTAACTCGAAAGTAACCGAATTACTACCTCGTTTCAACGCTACATAAAAGTAAAAATAAGACGTTAAAAACACTGCATTCCCAAATTCGCAGTTTCCTGAGATCTAAAATCTACTTACTCCCAAAAACTTACCAATCACTTTAAATATCGACAGAGTGGATTAAAGAAGTGTATCTGCAGAGCACACTTTTGACTCGCACCAATTCTACCTCAAACCTTCAGTGAACATCTAGCCATTTACAATAGGAAAATAAATTGCATTTGACTCGAGTGGGATTTTGGAATTGAAAACCTTTCTCGAGGCAAATAGTTATTAAAATTATAATAACTATACAGCTTAAAAGGAAGAAAATCTCATCCCTACACTTTCTTATTTGGGTAAAAGTGGATTTAAACCCAAGTAGACAAGCTGTCGTCTCCTCCTCAACTTTTACAATGAGTTAGTTTTGTCTAGTCTACAGATTTATATACCACAATCTTTAACAACAGTGCTTGTATCCTTCGTATCAACAAATTGATTTCATACTCTACATATTAAACATATAACACTACATCACTTCTACGACGGAAAGGATAGAATTTGTCTAAAGTAAAATTTTGTGATTAATAATAACACCAAATTTAGCTCCGACGGTTAAGGATTTGTATGCACTGTAATCCCCAGAGGTGTATTTTATCCTGAGCAAGTGAACTATCTCGAATGTAAATCCTTCCAACAAAATATTCAGTCTCTTCATTACATGAAACTACTTTTTGGGTTCCATGTGACACAGTCGTACTCTACTCTGTTAGCTGTTCTGAGCTAATTGTGTAGTTGTGCATGTGGTAGCAAGCAGCACCAGTGTTGGTGTCTGTCTCAAGTGCGATGATTAATGGGAATGAATTCCTTGTTCATTTCTCTCATAATCCACACTTTCACTCTTTGGAATAATAATCCCAACCCGATATACGCACATCCAAACTAAACCAAACCTTACAACTGTTCTCACTCATTTTCCGGAAAAGCGGAATTTCCAGGAAAAGAGCACAGCATGAATGCTAACTATAGGCAGCTAGTGCTAACCCTTCCAGTGAAGTGAACCAAAGTTCTACTCTAATAAACGCGTAGATTATTATAATTCTGCGCTGTACTTTGCTCTCCTCTGGCTCAGGATTCAAGAAAAGAGAGAAGAAAGGAGAAGAAGCAAAGGCAGGGCAGAACTTAAGAAGGCTCAATGAATGCAGTCTGGTTCCATTCAAGGCTCAACATTTTGAGAAGAAGAGTTATTGGACTTTTGGCTGTATTGTGAAATACTTTATTCAAGCCAAGCCAAGTAATGCACTAAACTAAATCTCCCTTAACTTACTGCAGGCTGTCTACAAGTTTTAGTTAATAACTGGACTCATTTACTTACAAGTTCAGTACAAGCCCAAAGGTGAATGAAGCCGATACTGATACACTGGACTTATATGCAAACGAACGAACCAACTTGATACAGTTCAGCACCTTCCTTTTATCATCCTTATTCATAATTAGTTTCCTAGACCTAGGTTGGTTGGCCGTCTTCCTTGGAATTAATCCAGTGTGGAGCCACAACCTAATTTCATTAAAGAAGCGACTACTCCTTAGCTGCTTACCCACCCTCAACTGCACTATACATATAAGATAATCATAATAACAGTGGGGTCTGTTACAAACGTCGTGAAGTTGTGACCAGTACATCACCGTTGCTGGTAAGATTCATTACTCCCTGACTAAGAGAAGTAAAGAAGACCTTTACCCAACACGCTCTTGGCGTGTCGTTCATACAATGCACGTATTTTGAATTCAAATCCAATCCCACAGTGCACTCAATAAAGCAGCCAAGTGCCAGAGAGTTAAAGGGGCAAGTTCATAATTGGAATTTAGTTTGAATTGAATAAGATCCAACAAATCCAACTCAAGCCTCGAGCAGAGTCCTACACATTCTATTGTTTCAACTCTGGCAAGAAAGTCTTTGTCAAAGGAACAAGAACAGAAGGTTGGAATGAGGAATCAAGTTGAGTAAGTGTGGCACCACAGAGTTCCAGCAACCAATGAATAATATTCTGTTTAAAGTAGTAAACCCAACCGAAATATAATAGTTCATTCAGGGAGTTCGTTGTCCATATAGTTTATTCTACGTATTCCTGTACTAGTACTCCCTTTACTCTCACATCCTTGTCCCACGGTCATGTCTTTTCAGTGTTGAACTACTTGATTAAAATGAAAATGATGATGGTGAGTGGAAATGAGAAACAAGATTGTGTTCTGGAGAACACCAGAACAAAGTGTGGAAAGTCTGGATTATTGTTTTCACTACGGAAAGAGAATAAGACGGCAGAAGGAGACGAAGAAGTAGAAGAGACAGCAACCCAACCCAATATTTGGACAAAGATGGCAAAGTTGTCTAATAGAGACAATGGGAAACAATGTCCCTTCATCTTCCTTCTGCTTCTCACTCTTACAACCTGTGCCCCGGTTGTTTCTCCGAAAATCCTGGATCATCAAGAAGGTAAGAGTAGTTTTCTTTTCTTTACTTTCTTAATTCTTACTCTCCAGTGGGTCACTTTAAGTCTGGTTTACTTCAATAACTGGCGATTATATGTGTTAACAATAAGTTCCAGTCCCGCTACTGCCACCGAAAAGTTTTTTTGTTTGGGTATCTTAGCTTGCTTTGTTGGTCTTAAGTCTAGGTGTGTGATCGTTATTTTGCCACAAACATGAAAGGCGCCAGTGTTATTCCACATCCGGACAAAAAAACGTGACTCGCTTTCTTCGCTTTTAACAATTGTTGTTGTGTAGATAAAAGAGGATAGCACAACAAAACAAGGATTAAAATTTCTTTCTTTCATCTAACCAAGACTTTTGCGGTTATTATACAGTTTAATAGTAACTTGTATTTTGGCAAGACATGTTCAATATTTTCAATACAAATTGTGCACTTTCCATCAATAACCAAATGTCTCCAACTAGCAAATGCAGATCTGTACAACATGTCCCAGTAACATTCTGATTAGATAACATTCATATTTGCAAGTTGCAATAATAGTTGTGTTATTGTGGGTTTGGAGGAAAAATCTAATTTATAAAAGTGCCAGGATGTATTTGTTTGAACAAGAGTGCAGTCGGCATTAGCTGTGGTGGTGTTCATTAGTTTCACACAATAGTCTAGTATCAGGCACAGTATGTTGTCAATTTTGAACCATAGGAAAAAGGGAAAGTGCTTTGGTAATAGTCCCATTTCAGTCTCGTTCAATCGTACATACGCCTTGAATCGCTATGTTGTATCAATCGTGTCCCGTTTTTCTTTCTCTTTTATTTTCATTGTCCTTCATGTCAACTTCCTAATGCGGATTTGAGTCTTAAAGCTCTATTGTTTCCTTCGTTTGTTGAGCAGATACCCTTTCTTTTCTCACGTAATTCCACCATATTTGTGAGTCAGTTGTGATACTTTACTCCAAATTTTGAGTTTGTGAGAAGTCTATATCGTCTAACTTTTCACGTTTGCTTTGCTTCTGTCCAATTCTATCTACACTCGTCCAGCAAGAATGAAATGCCATGTGTCGAAACGATTTGCGAACTTTTAGTCCTTTAGTAGTAGAGTGAAAAGCCTGAAAATAGTTTTATGTTTTCAAAATTTAGTTTTGTTGTTGCCTACAGTTCAAGGAGTAATGTTCTAGCTTAAGATTTTATCTACTTCTCTCGTTGTGCTTGCTTTTTTCTTTCCAGCCACCTTCTACCGTAAGCTTATAAGGTATTTACTACTGTAACATAAAACTAACTTAGTTTACCCAACAGTTTTCCCAGCCTAGTCATAAACTCTTAGAGAGAGAGTTCATTTAGTACTTTCTTGTTTCAGCCAGAATTTACTTTTGAAGTGAAAGTGTTTTTAGTAGACTTGCAGTGCATCCTTTTTCTGTATGAGCTGAAAGAGTGATGAGACTGGACGTTTATGTTTTTAAAGTGTGAGCGAAAGGAAAAAAATACACAAGCAATCAGCAGGGTGTAAGAACGGTAGTGGATGCAAAAAAAGTTGGAAAGTCCTGCGGGTTGAGTTTAGTGTTTAGGTGGAGAGTTCATCTTCAGAAGAATGTAAAATGCATCCCACAAAACTGCGTTGCTCATGACCATAGCTATGTCTCTTTATACTCAGAGTCAGAAGTGCACCAACCAAGGACAATCGTGGGAGGGTTGCAAAAACAAGTTGAGTTATTTCTTTGACTTGACTACCTTCTTTAGTAACTCCTTAAATAACTTTCCTTTAGGCTTTTTTCTTTACCCTAACTCCCTCGGCAAGTCAATTGCAGAAAAGAAACAAACATTGTGTTGAACCGAAAGTCTGCCTCCGAGCTTGGCTTTCTGAAAAGTTTTAATCTGTCGTTCAAGAATAATTTTCTTAACTGTTTATTTTTTATGCATAACTTAATGGTTGATCTTCAAACTTTTATCATACCAGAGTCAAGGATTTACTTAGTTCAAAGGATGCTAATAACCCAGAATTTACTGAAATATTTTTTCTTCTTTTCACTTTATTTCTACTTGAACAGATGACTTATTTTAGCTTACCGTTGGCAAAGCAAAATCAAACAGCTAGTGACAGTCTGATGGTCCGAGCCAACCCATCGAGTTTGTTTTTTGGTATTGTATGGTCAGTAGGAGGCCAGTAAAATGTATGTTCTCTGGCATTTCTGCATCTTCTGTCTGTCAGACAGAAACAGTTCTGACAGCGTTAAGTACAGTTGCACTGTTTTTGAAGCTGCGTAAGCGATTATCCATCTGTAAAACTTCCACTCTACCACCCATCACTAACACCGACTGTCAACTTTTGAGACAAAATAAGTGCCGAGAAAATACTTGTAAAGTAACGGGAAGGAAAGTTTTAACATTTTGGGACTTTTCATAACTTTATGGTGTCTGACATTGACATAGAATTCCCTCAATCGACATTGCCGTTTTTTGGTAGCGGAAGTGTCTGCGCAACAACTACAAATGTCTTTCTCTTTAAACAAAAAGTGGCGAATAGCGATTTGTGAAGTTTGCACTTGTTTCGAAATACACGGCTGGATGGAATTTTGTCTAACGCTGTTGGAGACGGATGTGACGTGCTAAATATTATGCACGTTTTTATGTGAAGCTGGCTACATTCCATCGTATATCTGTATATGCATCCCATTCTACAATCACTTAAATAGATCGACCAATAGTGTTGCGTAGTGTTGCGTGTCTGACGCTGTTTTTGGCACTCCCATTGAATTCGTTTACATACAAATTTCTTTCGCTTTGCCTTCCATCTAAATGGTCGTGCTTCTGTGCTAGTGTTTCTATATTTTCGCATTTGTATTACACTAAGGTGAAGAAAAGATGATACAGAAATGAGGGAAACCACTTTACATTGCCTCGTTCCATACATATTTCTTGAAGATTTCTTGATTTTTTGTGAAATGTTTCATGTGATAAATTGCATTTCATCGTGCTCCATGTCTGTACTTTGTAGATAGGAGAAATCTTTTGCAAGGAATATCTAAAAATTCAAACCTTTATCATAAACATTTTGCTACGCCAACCAGCCTCACCACAAACAAGGTGTTTACAGAAGATTCTCAAAAATCTATCGCATTTGAATGGAATTGCATCTGAATAAGCTAGCTTTTCTTCCTAGCATACACTGTGATTTTTACATTGGTTGGTGAATTGGAAGAAGAAAAGCTTCCCTGTAAATTGGTTCATGTCGAGAACTTCCATTGCAATATTTATAAAATTCTCCAGTTTTTTCGATTCAGAGCAAACCAGCACCAGTGTCGAATATGGGTTAGTTGTTGAATTCGGATTTGGCATAATACTCGGCTGGCTAAACTGCTGAATGATATGTAGTAAAGTTTCGCTGCGATAGAGGAGGAATAAAAGTATTTGAAGCCTTCATTTCATTGCCCTGTATGATGCTGTGCTATTGAGATTTGAAAGTTGAAAGCCGCAGATTTTATGGAATTGCGGGGATTGTGAAGATGCATTAAGTTTAATGGAATGCAATTCCATCTATTCTTTGTTGTAATGCTTCTGTTGCTGCTGCTCAGGCAAATTCTGGCTTAACTTGGACGTGCTGAAGCCTTTAGTCGATCTACAAATTTCACATATACAAAAGTTCACTGGGTTTTGGCATAACAATAGCGGAGTAATGTTAAACTTTTCCTCCACGATTCTTGCTGTATTGTGCCTTTGAGTTTTGCTTATAGACATTATACCGTGTACACTTTACCAATCCAAATTAATTCAGCTTTTCGTTGTGTAAAGTATGACTTGAAATTAGTGTTTTGGTGTTGTCGGATTTCACAGACCTTATCTCCACCAGAACCAACATGGAGAAAATGCTCCAGTTTATTTACGCGTAGTACAAATACATCCCCTTCTGTAACAAAAAGGTGAGTTTAGTTTTGTTTTTGTTTTCGTTTTGTAACTCCCAAGTTGTGGGAAGTGGGTGACAAAATAAGTTACCATGCGCGTTCATATTTTGTAATCCTTCGTTTCCATTTCATGGCATTACACGGTCCCACATTTTATTTCTGTATGTCACATTACAACCTTAGGGTTGGAGAAGAATGTGGATAATCTGTCTTGTTGAGCTGTTAGGATTTTGTGGAAACAATGTTGACAGGTTTTAGTGGCCGAATGTTATACTTTCGCAGCAGGAGCAATAACACTGACAGATAGAGGGAGAGTGAAGTATCAATTTATACGGACTGCAAATCTAGAATGCATAACAAATTTATGGCTCTTGCACATCGTTGTATTGAGTGGGTTAAAAAATAAGAAGTGATAGATGTATTTTTCGATAGATTCCACTCGAAACAGTTGTCATATCGAGACCGGCGGGTATTACTGGATTCTTTGAAGTGACGAAATACTAATAATGCCATCAGAATGATGGAGACTGTAATGGATCAAAACAAAATAAATAAAGCGATAAATTGTTTCAATTCACTTCGTCTTGAAGTACATATCTACTATAGAGCATGCAATTATACATGTGTGAGGTATCTACGTACACAGCGTCATCCCACTTAAGCAAGTATCAATGTGAAGAAGGTATCACAACTTTCACGACCCTAGCTTTCTCGCACATTAATATTCGGGATACTGTTTTCTTCTTTAAGTGTCACATTTTATAGCAGTTGCGTGTCTTCTAGTGTCTATGTAGCAAAAATGTAACAACGCAACGTGTTCATGTTTTAACTTCAAAATTCTTTTGATTGAGATGCTCCAGATTTTAACGATCAATTTCAATTCCGCTCGGTACCGTTTTTTTTTAAATCAAGAATTCATAAGACCCAGGCAGAGGTGAAGCAATTTGTTGATGTTTTATTTTGCTTACCTCGTCCCACATTCGTAAGATATCGAGTGAAATTGGTTACTTATCTTTAAAGTTAAATTTAGAGAAGGTCACATGCATTTATCCCGTATTTATTTGTTTATTACGAGTTTTAAAATACAAATATTTAAAATTTTTGCTTACAAATTTTTACTCCAAGCATTAAAAATAAAATAGGAAAAAATATCCGAAAATTGCTGACCGGGCTCCTGCAAGCTCCTTACTAATAGGTTCTTCGTTTTGGTTTCAAGTGAAAATGAAAAAGTCTCTCATGCAGTTCACTCATACTAATGTTGCCACCAACATTGTGCCCCGAACTAATTGGATTGACATCTTCTTTTGTACAATGCCAACCCAGTTAAATAGTGTCGCCGAAGATTGTCTCTGACTTGTCAAACCCGCTACCAATTAGGAAAGTTTTGTTCTGTTCTGTTGTAGTCATTTCGTCTCAGTTTCATGGCATGAAACAAAAGGCCATATTTGTAACCAAGTCCCTTTGTTTACGAGCTAGTCTCATTCTATGTAGTGTCTCACAAAGATATATAACTCAGTCCGTTTATAGTTTCCGTATACGACTTCAATTCTTTAAAACTCGCTTCACTGATGCCTGTCGCCAGGCGGAAAACTTTCTTTTGTAGCATTATCCTAAGTCTAGTCCAAAATCTGCAGTCAGTTTGCCTCGGGATGGTGCACTGTGTATTTTTAGGAAATCTTTATTCCTAAAGAATCTGAAGAAAAGAAAGTCTATGTCCAACTCGAAATGAATTGAATTTTGTTTGAGTCTTTGTTTTCTCTCCTCCCATTTTGCGGTTTCCTGAATAATGCATTTTACTTTTGAGAAGAACTCTTGTTTGGTTTGGTGGGGGAGTTTGGAAAAGACATCCGTCATTTAAATGTGATGCTAGAATTGGTCGAAAGTTTAACAGTATCCTTCTGCATGGTTTTCTTTCATTGAGAAATCTTTAGAATTTTGGAATCATAAAATGAAACAAGACTTTATATGTTGTTAACAAAGTATTTTGTTCAACATGTTAAACTTTCTGAATGGTTATAAGAAGCAGGAACTAAAATCCTTTATACAACTTTAAGAAAATTAAACGTCTACTATTGTATTGTTCTAGTTTCGGCTTGTAGAAATGTACGTGGTTCGAAAGCTTGTTTTTCAATATTTGCCAGTATTTCATTCTACCCTTTACATTTGTTTCACATAAAGAGACTGAACTCAACCCTACAATTTCATCCCATTCAATTAGTGCAGCCCAACAACTGTACTACTAGAATGCCGTTGACAATTGGACAATTCTAGCCAAAATAAAGGAAATTACAATTTATTTGTAAAGTTAAATTTAATCTGTTTAAACAAATAAAGTTTCAAGTGCAAGGCAAGTCACTTCAACTTTACTGAATTGGTTCTGAAACAAATGTCGTACGCTTCCAGTTGCATACGAATAATGCTGCTGAATTAAAATAAGCGCAAGCAGTTTGTTTAGAGATTTGAAAACTGATGTTTGTTATTGAACAATTGATTCTGATTTTATAACTTGTAATTTAAAAATTATTGTTCATGTGTGGCTCAAAAATAAGCGTTGCCATAATTTTATTTCTCCATAATCTTTCAAGACACTCTTTAATCTGTGATCAATTGAATTGAAACTAAACAAAAATACTGTCTAAACAAAGCTTCACAATGGTTGGGATTCAGTGAAGTGCGGGGCGTATAACTCCAGACAAAGGAAAACTTTGCATATTCACAAGTTTCTTATCTTTTCATCGTTTTTTAACAACTCTGCCTCGGAGTGTTTTCCAAGTTGTGTGGTACAATTATTTTATATACATCCAGACTAAAATCATGCTTGCCCGGTTGTCTGGAGTCAGTCTTAGTTTTTGTTTAATTCGGAAGAGAAATAAATCAGTAGTTTGGTAGTATGCATAAGAAACTCCAATAGATTATTGGGGGGCTAGTCTTGTATTATAAAAGGGTAATAAAACTTCAATTGCATTAACAACAGTCAATGCAGGCTGTTGGTAAAATCTTTTATTAAGAATATTAAAAGCAATTAACGAATATTTGCCTGTTTGAGGTTCAGGTTGGCTTTGACTGCCCGCATGGTAAGTACTTCATGATTTATATCGTTGTTATCAGCGCGATTCATGCTATCTATATTCTAATTCTTTTATGCATTAGACGCTGTATCTACAGAGTTTTTGTTAATATTCTAAATAAGCTCCTTAAAAAAGCTAGCACGATGAAAGACGCCAACAAAGAACAAGATTTAATTTGAATTTGGGCAAGTAGTTACAATCCCTCACCTGGAAATGTTATCGGATTGAATCCTTTTGGTTAATAGACCTGAAATCAATTTATTTTTTATTAGATCGCTGATATTGAAGATTATTACAACTAAAGGTTGAGCAGAGTTTTGTCGTACTTTTTGAATCGTAATGATTTTATTCTATCTTTCTACAAGACGACAAAAATAAGACGACATAAAACTTGTTTATGGCTGATTTCGTGGCATTACCTGTTATTTTATTTTACTACTATCAGACTGGAGATGAAATGACTTGTACTATTCAAGAGAAATCGTGCAACTTTAGGAATCAATTCGAAGGCGAAATGAATTATAAATCACTATCAAAAAATGCTACGCAAGCAACAATGGGAAGAATCATAGCAATGACTTTTATTGACCTCATTCCGCAAAATGGTGGATGATTGGAAAATACTTTCACTGGCGTTTTTTGTTCCACTAGTGTTTTAATTTGGTTGCATGTCATCGTTGCACTAACTACCTCTGTCTGCTTTCGTCTAATTGGGATATTATGTGAATTATTCATAAATTGTGCCCAATTTTACTGTCCTGTTACTAGTCGCCTTTTGATACTAGCCTTTTACAAGACAATATACAATTGTGAAAGAGACATAGGACGGGGTTTTGATTGGTATGACACAGAGCTAAAACAATTTGCAACAACCGATAGTTTTAAATCATTCTTTATGAAAGAAATCCCAAATAGAGCTCAAACACATGCAGTGGGATTGTCGGAATGACCATAGGATTTTTCAGATAGTAATATGTGATGGAATATACTCGTTTTTCAATAGTGTCAATAAATTATTGGATAGTTTTATTTAATGTTACGAAAAAAAGGCTGCAAATTGGAGAATGGGCAAAATTTCATTAAATGCAGCTGTGCGAATCCAACCCCATTGTCCAGCAGTAGCATGTCATAATGGTGAATTGGGATCTAGGGTGGATTTAGTTGACCCAATCCCTTTCTATTTTTACACGTTCACAATACAGCCTAAACAAAACGCAAATAGTAAATAAATGGGCATGTCGAATGAATTGTTGTGCTTCGTTTTTCCTTTTATCCAAATCCAACATTTTCGTAAATACAGATTTGGTCCCTGGAGAAAAGCACGAGTGGCAGTCAAAGGAATGTTCCAACATCCATATTATCCGTCTATGTCCCGATCCATTTGCTGTTTTTGCTACAAACGGCATTATTTCAACGGAATATGGATTCCCGTCAAACATAGTGAATCTGATTTTAGGGAACGTACATAAGTATCAAAAAGTTGAACAGCAAGCGTCGGGTTGGTCGTACTGGGAGTTGAGTTTGGATTTTGATGTTATTGAGGTTAGTGAGGCGGATCTTTCTGCCCTACTTTTAGTACACACTGTACTAAACTACCCGATCCGAATATCAAACCTCAACTCGAGTCGACATAAAGTTTAGTGATTTTGGAAGAAACTGAACCAGAGTTAGCGCTAGTTGAGTTAGAGAGAAGGCAAAGCTAGCAAAACCAACATTCAGGAACAAATGTTACATTTACTGGCAATCATATATCATCTGAAAAATGTGATTTTTGATCTTTCTGACATCACAATGGAAATCAGTTAGTTTGTGCAGGAGTCGGAGTGAGTGGATGCTTGGTTCTGGGCTCTTTTTTTTACTTCTTTTTCTTCCTTCTGCACTCGACTACTACTAACTCGAGTGACTAGGACTGTGGTGGATAGGATAAATGCTTTCACCATTCGCCAATACCCAGAGACAGAAATACTTATTTCATCTCAAACCACAATACTTACAAAACCAAGTGAGACAAATAGATACAGAAGGGGACAGAGCATAGAATAGTCAAGAAGGGCAAAGCACTGAGGACTAATCCTTGGCGGATGCTCGTTAGTAAAGTAAGAAGGAACACGAGCTAGAATCTAAGATGATACCTAAGAATCACATTTCGGCTTAAGTCAACTCCTTCCTTCATGCTCATTTTATGTATTCTCTGTCTTATTTAGTCTTTCTAAATGCACTTTCTCTCTATTTTGTGGATGGAATAAGTCCAACTTCTTTTGTACTTAACCGAGATCAGTGCATTATTATATCAAGGAGAGAACCTTACTTTACTACTTACGAGTCAGGAGGTAAATCCTAATTTTTTGCTGAGCTTCTCCTCATTGCAATTCGGCGATCTTTACTTTGTTCACTCATGTGGAGTTTCACCAAGATCTTTCTCTGTCTGCATCCCTACTCTCTACGACATACACATATTTCCCAGTATATCGCCCCATCTCAGCCAACGGTTTATGTACGGTCCAGTGAAATCTGAGGAAAAAACATTATTTTTTGGTTCTCCTTCTTTTTCCTCCAATGCAATAAAGTGCCATTGCCCTGTTTTGTGTTTTTATTCCATTCTACTCTATCCAAGCTAAAAGAGACTGTGAAACCGCGCACGGCCCGATGTTGGAGAGAGATAACTCAAAATGTCCAATTCAATGAGGAAGCCAAGGCTCCCGTTTTTCTTTGGGTTGTCAGCATGTTGGACGGCGCACTTTTATGGCAAAATAGGAAACAAAAGTAGCCGTTTTCCGAAGTTGGATGTGAATTTAGATTTATTTCTGTAATGCGCCAAACTAAACCTCCTCCCAGTATTTTATTCTGAAACTATCGACGCAGTTTGCTAGAAAGAAAAAGAATCCTGCATTCTACAATCTGGTGGTAACTTTTTTCTTGGAAAGTAATAATGAAAGCAATAATCAATATTAATCCTGCTAAGCTCACTCTCTATAGGGTATTGGGAGGGGGAGTCCGAGGGATAAGTATGATTATACGAATGGTGTAATAGTAGCCGTATTATGTAATACAGTAGAAGTGAAAGCAGTAGCAACGAACTCTGGCTTAGATGAAACGGTGGTGAAGTAAGGAACCCAAAGATGAAAATACATTTAATTCCCTACTCAATAATTGGTAAACCAACCAAGTTGTTGAAAGAAGTCGGAGGAAGAAGAAAGACAGCTACTTAGCGCATTTATAAATTTTTCTTTATTTCCTTCCTTCCTGTACTCTACACTAAATACGTATCTCCCTTTTCCAGTAGGATTGATTCGGTTTCGTTTGGTGGACGCAAAGGAAATCGGGTTTCTTTGGCGGGGAGTAATACATGAGACTGAACTTTACTAAAAGAACACAACAAAATAGCCCAGCAAATTACTCCGTACTATGCGTATGTAACGCATAAAGCATATGCAGAGCACTATACTTCCAATAGATATATATATCCAGTCTCATGTATAAGTCCAAGATACATTGGCAATGCATGGAGAGGAGTAAGACTGCGAAGGTTTCTTCCAGACACGCCAGGCAAGCAAGAAAGCAACTCCACGGAAAAGCATAGTGGACGAAACGAACTTTGCTCGCAAGAAAAAAAAGTATAGCCGAATCTTTCAATTAATGAAAAGGATTGATTGAGAATCAAGATATTGGAGTCTAGGCCAGACCAGATTGAACGGGAGCCAAGCCGAAGCCCATCCCAGGCACAAGAATTGAATCGACGAAAGGGTTCGTTTAAGAAAGAGAAAGTAGCACGGCTCAGTTTTATCTTGTTTTATTTTATTCTTCTCAAAGTCCAACTTTTAACAAAACTATCAAACACAAACTTATTTATAGCATGTTTGATTTGATATTTGCAAAGTTTTTTTTTGCAATTTTTGTGCTCGTTCTTGAAATCGGAGTGAATCAAAATTGATTATATTATACGGATGTTCCACAATGGAATTCAAAATTATTAAGAAATTAAATCTGGAAATACCATCGAAAATTTTTTGCTCAGCCATTTTTTTCAACCCTGTTGAGTTGACAATCATTCCACAAGCTTCAAATTTTGTCGAATTTTATTTCAGAACTTCTATTCACTTCATTGCAAGTGGCAGCTTGGGGTGGGGAAATAATGTCGCATTTAGATGTGATACATAGAATATCATTCGTCTGCATAAAAAGGGTTCCCCTTTGCACATTGTCACTAGGATAACGACAATTTTCTCTCTTTAACAACGTCTATCGATATCATATCACATCGTTAGCAGAAACATGCCGCCCTAGGAAGATCATCATAGCATGGAAGGAGAAATATTTTTTGGCTTGGTTAGGGAAAAAAATAATATAATGCTTGGAGTGGATTCCCTTTGTGAATTTTAAAATCCGTGTTCAACCACGATATGATACTCTTTTCATGTAATGGATACAAAGTGTCGTACGGAAGGCAAGATAGAGTTAGCTAGGGGTGTGGTTAGTTTTGGTTGTTGGCTTGCACAGAGTAAAAATAAAAATTGTCTCGACTCCCTCCATCCCTAAATGCGATTGTGATTTAGAATTTTGATACGATGTAAAATATAACGATAAAGTCTTCTTATTGTCCCAGTGGGAGATTTTGAAATGCAGTTTTGAAATGCAATTTATAAGATCGCTCGCGTGAAGAAGTGCTAAGAATCTGGAGGAGAAAAAGGGTTGCGGCTGCAGTTTTCTTAGAATCTCATTATCAAAAAATAAAATTTGAATTTTGTCACAGCCTATGAAAGATACCTATGTACAATAATGATGGTGCAAAGTGTACTCCAATTCGTTTCAACAAAATAAAGATAAATAAATTACGACACGATATAAATGAAGGTAAAAATCATTAAACGAAGCATGAGAAGACAGGTTGAGCATTTTGTTAAGGACGTCTAATTCCAAAATATCGTACCGTGTTCAACTTATCATTTTTATCTATAAACAGTAGTTTGGTTGTTTTATGACTTCTTAGTAGTGCTGATACTACCCCAATTCAAACAACTATCAATACGTGGATAATCCACCCTTTCCTTGTATTTGTTTTCAAAGTTTTTGATATCAGGAGTAAAGTAAACGAAAGGAGAGTAAAAGTCAACTCTGCTCTCTACTCTGGAAAAATGTAATGGATGCGAGCAAACATTGGACAAACTTTATAACTTATCGAACGTGAACAAAGTCAAGCCCACTTTCAGTTTGAAACCCTTTCTAAAAGTGTTTTATTGAACTTGCTCCATCTCCAACCAAGCCAACTTCATTCTGAATGTGTGTGTGCTTGTCCTTTTGGAGTTCAATATCGATAATTGAAATAAATTCAATGGATTCTTGAAACCTTCTTTGGTTTGGCTTGGGTGTCGCTTTGTAAACATTGGTCACTCTACTAGGAACCCCTTTGAATGATTGCATGTAATGTAATAGTTGGAATTGAATTGGCTTTTCAGATATTATGGCTAAAGTTCAATTGATAACATTGCATCGGGCTAGGAAAAGGTAGCACTGTAGTCGATTTTTGTTATTCTGCATTTTTTGGAGTTCAGGTTTAAGTCAGCTTGTGCCAGGCCTACCGAGAGAAGGTGAAAGTCATGCAGAAGAGAGACAATAAGGCTGGGCGTTAAAAAGCTTTCTCCTTGTTCTCGTCCATACTCCATTATCGTTTCCACATCCCGCTGGCTTGCAAGTTAAAGTCAACCCTTGCCTTTACCAACTCAATGTATTAATGTTGATTTAGAGTAGATCTTGTATTGTATTTTTACCCAGTACCGATGTCCCTCTACATTTTCACAAAAGGGGAACGTTAAATAAATGAAGGAAAATGCAAGCTCTGTTTTCACTTCTCTTATTTTGAAGAACTACGCAATGAACCACCCGCCGGCTAGATTGTCATGCCTTTCTCGTGAAACCTTGATACCTTCAATATTTACTTTTTACCCATCCTTCCATTCCATTAATCTAATAGTGTTCATTTCGATTTGTTCTATATTTGTAGGTCTCCTTCAAAGTTAAAAGGTTCCTAGAATTGGCTAACATATATTTCGGGGCGTGAAATTGCTCAAATATTGACTTCTCCCATTGAACTACACAATACTCATGCTACAAATTATATTCATTTTATAAACGTTGCGCTGATTTTCTCCTATTTCGTCATGTTTGATCTCTGCTAACTTTAACCGGACGACGTTAGTACCAAAAGAAATATAAATAGGGCAAAACATCGATCGGACGCGTGACACATTCATAAAAATAACATGCCTTGTTTCAAATCCTAAAATATTCATGACTGTCACTTCCCGGCTGCCACTTCGAGTAGCTGCCACAGTCGCATAGTTAATCAACCAGTAACCGTTTTGTTCTCTGTCGAATATGTAGCCATCTACAAAATAGTTGTAAATATATGCCTCACTGTGTCACATCCCAGGGGTTGGATAGGTTTGAGTTTGGCCACAGCCACTGTCTAATACCAAATTACATATTTATGTATTTATTCTGTCAGCCAACCGTCCGTCCGTCGCATCGTATCCTCTGTTCTGCATTTGGGTAGGTTTGATAACTGGCTTCCGGAATGGTAACCCACAATATTTCATTCTCGATCGAAGAGTATGGTCTTTCCGGCTATTTACAATTCTACGCCCAGATAATTTACTGCCAGCTTGAGGTTATCATTGTTGACTGAATCCGCGATACAAATTTCACGACGTTCCCATGTTCGCTGGCAATTTTTTTTATCATTTTGTGTCTTGAATTCTGAATGGAACGACGTACTTACTTTGATACCGATCGATTTTTGCTATGCGTGCTGCAGTTATATTCTTTTATTTGCTTTACCTTGTATCATCGCAATTTATAATAGCCTCAAATTTTAGCAAAGTGTTCAACTGTACCAATATTTGCCGTAATTTTTATAAATTGGGGTCCAATGATGGCATTCAATACAAAAAAAGAATGAGTAATTGACGGACTACCGCCCACAACAACCCGTCAACATTCTTTTCTATTGGTATATCAAATATCACTTTAACTTGAAAAACAACTAACAATCAAATAAGACACGCAACGAAGCAAGAAATTTTCAGAGACCAATCTTTGTTTAAAAAACTTAATGACCAGTGTATGAATGACCATTTATAAAAAAAGAGTTGAGGCAAAAGACACAAAAGTGCTGTTGTTCAATGTTCTTAGTCTGAGCGGAAAGAGTTTTAAAGGCGTCATTTCTTGTAAAGTGAGATGTGCCTGGGTTTGTTAAATAGAATGAGGAAGGATCATTAAGAAATTCACTTGAGGTGGCAGTCTGTAATAAACGCTTGCCGCTCTCTAGTTTTCTTTTTCATCCATTGTGTAAAAGTTTGGTAGTGGGAATAGGATTCCCAGTTTCTTCCTTCGCAAAAAAGCCATTCTAGATACTTTCCATCCAAACTACTACTTCTACTACACTCATCTCATGAATGTTTCCCCAGACACCTTTTAGTGAATTAATCGACAGAGCAGAGCCGTGGTTAGTAACCCACGGCACTGGCAAACTGAAGCCATTGGATGTGGGAGAATATAAAAAAGTTGAAGATTTTAGTCTTAAAACTTGCAAGTTTCCGTCAATCTCGATTCTCAATCTTGATTGTTGATCTAAACCAAGTTCAATTTAGTTTAAAGAGCCGTTGAATGAAGTTGATGGCTGATGTTGTTGCTGACAAGAAGAGCAGAGCAGAAAAAGATGCGGGTGGGTGGTTTGCTTAGCTTTTTCTGCCAAGCCACCGAACTTGAGTTTCCTCAATTCTCTCTTCACTTTTCTGTCTAAACAGTTTAGTTGGTGTACCCCAAGTAATTGGATGCTTGATGAAAATCATTATCAGAATGCAAAGAATGTCTTAAATGTCGAGCCAAGCGTCAACCAACACCAACACTTGGCTGACTGGAGTCTGGAATGAAGTTTGGCAGTCATCCATCCCACCCCGTAAATACTTACTCAGATTATTCATGTTCTTGCAAAATACGTAAATGTTGCAAGAGGATTAAACGACTGAAAGAATTAGATCAAAAGATCGAGATTTGTCTGAGCTTATCTTAGCTTTACGAACGCCTTGTTAAATTGCTTTTCTCTATAGTTATAAACCAACTACATGCAGACATCCACGCTACTGGGAAAGAGTGAGTGAGAGATTCAATTAAGTGTAGTAATTATCACAGTTTTCTTGCGTGGTAGTGACAACTTATTAAGGAAAAGGCAGGAGGGAGTCACATGCAGCCGAAATGTTAGTTAAGAAAAGTGAACTTTACTTTCTCAGGGAATCTTATGCCACCAAATAATGCCCGACATGGAGTTTGGTTGACTGCAGCACTTCCATAAACTCTTGATGATATTAAATTTAAGTTGGTCTAGGCTTTGCTGCCACTACGACTTTACTTGGGTTACTTTTTGTTGACAGCAGACGTTGAGTAGAAGGAAGACAAGTCGAACCAAGGAACTCATCGCAAGGCAAGAAGGAAAGATGAGAGGGTTGAGTAAATAAATTGGGACAACAGCATCATTTACCGTGGGGACTGACTTGTATGGTGTATGGTTTGATGGGAGTGGGTGAAGATGTGATGGAGTCAACGAACGACAAAGACACAATCAGGGCACATACAGCTTCCAGAAAGTAGGAAGGAAGATAACGAATTTAGTGTTTTTATTTAATGAGTTAATTTCCGAGAGATGTGTCAAGAACTTAACTGTACTTGTGAAAGTGTCTAATCGTCCAATTTATATTAGATGAAGCAAGGCTCCTTCTTTTTTCTTCAATCTTTTGTCATTGTACCAAGTTGGAGAAGATCTTTTTTCATTGTTGTCCCAGTTCTGCTCTGGAATACAGTGGATTAAGAAAATGTCTCCAGACTGGATTCAATTTAATGTAATTGAAAACATTTGACAATGTACAGTAACCTATTGTTCTGAGTGGAGGACATCATTCCATTTAATTTGATGACGAGGTGCACAATGTCTTGTACATGCTACTTCAGTTTTTCATTAATTATGTTTGTGTGCACTTGACATGGCATGGGTGACAATGAAGTAGGAACCACATATATAATATACTGGGGAAATAATGATCATTCGAGAACGAGTGTTAAGAATGGAGGAGCAACTTTGTTAACTGAACTTGAACTGGGCGAGGTCCAGCACATTCTATATTCAAGGACAGCTTGAAAAAGAAGGTTCCCATTGATTTGAATAAGGTCATCCACATTTGTTCCACAGCAGATCTTACAGAATACAAATAAAAAAGTTTGGAATTTACTTAAGTACAACTCGGCCAAACACATAAACTTGTGGATTCATTCCAATTTTTATTGCCGCATCCACATTCTTATTGCAATTCTTTTCTGAATGTGTAAAATAAAATATGGAACAGCTAACATCACCATTCAAATCCTTCCATAATAACATTATCATAACTTACAGACATACATGTAAATGAATTGAATCAATAACAGTTTAGGCTCCAGCGGAGCATCTCGTAGCGTAAATACCAAAGATAGAAATTATTATTTGAACAGGGAATTCCGGCAGTAAAAGGAAAATATTAACGTACTTACATGAGCTATGCACATACATATGTAGCTGATAGATATTGAAGTACCCTATCGGCTTTTAGTTCATCCCAACAAGTAAACCCGATACAAGTAAAAGAAAATGATAATCTTGATGTTTGATGGGAAGCAGAAGTGTTATTTCTATTTAAAGTGAAGCACTGGAAGTTTTCTACTACCAAAGATATCATGGAGCCGTTAGGTCTTGATTTTTACGAGTATTTCTCATCTATTTTACAGCGCCAGTTTATCTTTACTAATGCACCCCACCGTGCCCAAGTCGATAGAATATCAAACCCATTTCTTTAAAAACACCTGCCTGCCAGCCACCTTATTTACCACCACCTCCCATTTTATCTGTTTCTTATGTTATGTGATTTTAGGCAATGCTTCTTAGGTTGATCTCTTCCGCGGTGTCGTTCTTGTTAGTGTAAGAGAATTTAGATGCCAGATAAATTTTCATCTTTTTTCAAACGAAAAGGGATTTGGGCAGAAAATAAAGCTAGCCAAAGGAATTGTAACTGGATTTTGTGGATAAGTACTCTGTATAAGTGTTGGTTGGGTTTAGATAATAATATAAAGTACGGAGCAGGGTAAAATGACGGTAGACACGAGAAGGAAGCCTCGAGGCACATCATCTTACATAATAATTTCTCGATTCTCAAACTTAGACTTGTCCAGAGTTTACAAACATCCGCGTAATAATAGAGTCCGAGTTCCGTCAGCTCTCAAAGTCTCAATCGTTTTCATTTTCAGTTTAGCAACAGTACCCCTGCGGCTTCTGGTACTCTTTTGTTGATCTTATGTAATCTATGGATATGAAACGGTGTTAACTGACTGGAGGAGCTCAAATACTTTTCAGTCTTGAATATTTTACAATCTGATATTTTTTTATGCTGGAATATTCAATTAATAAGTTTGGAGAATAATTATTCCTTGGCACTGACTGCTTATTATATTTCCATCTATGGCAATGTTTAATCAGGACAAATTATAAATTCCGATCCAGAAGTTTCGTCAATTTTGACTGTACATTAATTGCAATTTTTGTTTTTTATGTAAGGGCCACTTTGACCAGCTAAATTACACAAGTAGAATTATAAATTTTCGATCCCATGAAAAAAAACAGGTGGAGAAAATGTAGCTTAGTTTTTGATAATTAGTTCCAGCGTTGAAGTTTCATTCGCTTATTAATGCAGTCAGTCAGAAGTAAAGGATCACTTTCCACTCACGATGTGACGTTCTCATTAAGAGTAATTGGATTTGGATGTTATTTGTTTAGTGGATTGCATAAAAATCATGTTTTTTTTCTTTCCAGCTCATTTCTAAATTCCAGTTTCCAGACATCCAATTTTATTTACTCATTCACTTTTGATGAAATGAAACTGGAGTAAGATGTAGTTGAAAGGAGTACAAGACTTTCCCATGTCCTATATATGTTCCAGTCCAATTAGAGGGTTGAAACAAATTCAAAAGTGGATATTGGCATTTATTACTTGTTCGTTGATCAGAAGTTTAGATAAAACAATGCTAAAAGGTTAAATTGCTTAAACAAAGTTGAATAATACCACCAGAGTGAATCATGTTTTATTTGATCAATTTAACATTCTCCTTCCACATAAAAAATGAATAATCACTGCATGCTTCTGCTGGTTTGTGTCTGGCTGTCGGAATTGTAAAATCCGGTTATTCTACCCAGTACCCTGCGCTTAAGCTTATACAGTAAAAACAATAAAATAAGAAAGATGATGCCCCTTAATTCACTCACCCACAGAAAGTGTAGAATAATAAAAATGTGTATAAAGGACTATAACATGGCTGTTGGTGGCAACCTTTAAATTCAATGTCATCCACACAACCCATGTATTCTTCGTATAATGAAACAAAGGCAACAGTTGGTGTCTTCCAGCCAGTTCCAGTTTTGTGTGAAGTTCGTTTGAATGGAAATCCCACTTGAACATCTCACAAATGTGAATGTATTCCGTATAAATGCAGGCAGGCCAGTTTCTGCTGTTAGGAGGATCTGATTTCTTGTGAATTAGTTTCGTTGGTATTCATTACTTACTTACAAAGGCTTTATTGTTGGCTCACGTAGTATGAATAGAAATGAAAATGGAAATCTGGAAGTTCAAGTTGAAAGTCGAGTTGAATCCCATTCTACTCGGAATCTGGTTGAAAGGAGTGGAAACCTTTTTAATTTAATATGGATACCCTCCCACCCACCAGTATATAATCTGATATACACAAAATTATTCTACTCCTCCGTATTCTAAGGTACTTTAATAAGTGTCAATTTCCCCTTAGTGCTTGCTTACACTTTCTCTTGGAAAAAAGTAATAATTTTACACTGTAGTGTGATGCATGATACTTATGAACAATAATGATAATGATGCTTAAGTACTCACCAACCACAAAGTTTATTAACAACAACTAGGTAATCAATACTAATACTAAATAGAAAGACCGCATCGGATGGATGAGTTTCTTTTTGCTCCACTTCTTTTCATTCTCCGACAGATAGAGAAGGTTGAGCAATTACTCAAGAATTCGATGAAGGGTTTAAGCAGGTGAAAAACCTCAGTCTCATTTCAATGCTTCCTTAATGCTCCGCTCCCTCAGAGAATAACTGCACTACTGAGACCCAGAGAGAAGAAAGATATATTTTGATTTCAACATCTGTGAAGTGTGTAAAAGATGTTGAAGAGGACGGAACCAAGGAACGGTGTTTAGGGACCTTTCCTTTCCCAACTTGGCTACATAGCCATAAGGATGAAGAAGTTGATACGTTTTCTTACCAACACATCATCACTTGCTTGTGTTTGTTAGCTAAGGTACTTTGGTTGAATAGTTACGACTTGTTAGGTAGGGCAGGGACAGGTGCAAGAGGATTTGTAAAAGAAGTAAAGCAGGCAGTTGAATTTTGAATAGAATACAATGTTTTGAAAGGCACTAAGCTCCAGAGAGACATCACAGCCTTTAACGAGAAGAATTAAACTGATTTAGGTTAACCCAGGGAGTTATTTATTACCTGTAATGGTATCTATCTGAATTCCAACCAGGAAATGAGGACGTTCATCATGCCATTCTGTGATCATTTCTGCCTTCAGTTGTTTAACACAAAACTCATCCTCTTTTGCGAATTGGATGAAATGAAAATACATCTCATTCCACGGAAATCGAGACATTAATAACTGTTTACGTTAATATGATGTACTGCCAAAAAATGTAGAAATTTAGAATAGGAAATGGAATAATACCATTTATAAATCTGCTCAGAATGCAAATGCCTTAACTTGAGAAAGTTTCATGATGGGTTATCTAAAACAAAATTGTTCGTCGCATTCGTGTAAATGCGAGAATGACCATATTGTACGCATTAACGACACCCACGTCGATCATAAACATAATAACCAATTATTTGCAGTGCACGTGTCGGCAGACGAAAAGGCCGAGTGGTTATTTCGACACAAATTTTACTTCATTACTTTAAACCCGTTAACTAGCACATTCCCACCAATACGTTAAAGCTTTGCTAAAACAACAAGAAAATTAGAAACAAAATGAAGTGAAAGCCAATAAATTTATGGCCAACTAATTGGCAAATTGCTGTAATTCGCAGAAAATTAATTGCAAGTGTTCAGCAAATTCTATGATGATGCTCAAATAGCCTTGATGCAGCATTAAGTGGAATTGAAAGAATTATTGGTTGTTCACGCGGCGACTGCTCTAGGTTCTTTTGCACAATTTCAAGCACAGTATCGACACTGTCCTGAATCCCATGAATTGTTAAATACAAAGTAAAATGAATTGTGAATACACTAGTAAACCCAAACCCCGAAATTGAAGCCGAAATCCGCTTATTCATTCATTCATAGATGACCGAAAATAGGAATTTTGTGTATTCTTTGTGCGCTCTCCGCGTGTGAAATATGGTGTTTTGGTTAGAAATTTATCAAAGGCTTAGTTCAAACTACGTATCTGGAGCTGGTTGCTTTCCTTGTTACTACTTCGCCGATCCGAACACCGAAGAATAGGAGACGGGCATCACTCTATGGTATAGGGCATCGGTGCGCGGTGTTGGCGTGAATCCATGTTTTAACTGAATTACCGCAAGGGAATTAACACAATGCAGCCCTAAAATATGTTTTACATGGGATAGGAATAGGATTTGAAGAAATTCACCATTTTGCAATCAATGCACGTTCCTGCTCACTCATTCTTGGCTTTATGGCCTTAGAAAGGATTCAACACTGACTGGGTCGTTGTCTTCCTTGGGTTGGTCCGTGGGTCCTTCGATCACTGACTCTGACTTGACTAACCCTCTTGGGTGCTACTTTGCTAAAAAAAGACAGCGAAGCATGGACCAAGCCCCACTCCCAATGCTCGCTCCTTACCATCTTTATAATACCGCCATTATATTGCGTTTCTAGACTATTCCCACATTTCGATATGCCATTGTGTTATTTCTGCATGGTGAATGTGAATGTCGAACGAACAACTTGAGAGATACTTGTTATTCTGAATCCAATTCGGTTCAACTGGGTGCTGTTTAGGAAAAAGTCAGTTTCCCTTCTTTCTCTCCGTCTACAATGCTCTGTTCTAGCATAGTTCTAGTTTTAACTCTAGCTCTTAGTCGTGACTGCAGATGAATCGTGAAGAAGAAGAAAACGTCGGTTGTCGGCTGGTTCCCTGGATGCTTTGGTCTGTCTGCCATGCACGCCAGTCTAAATCTTGAGTTAAGCTTTCTCCGATTTCCGTTATCCAAGAAATATTTCTTTAGAGCGTGCTTTCAGTTCAGATCTGACAGAGGTGATCTATTTGACTTTTTGTTTTCAATAGAATTCGTTTCAAGTGGTTTTTTAACTGTTTTTTTTCTCTTCAGCTGGACGTAACTGAATAAAACTGGGTCAAGTATCTAGGGCTTTTAACACTGAAATACGTGAGGAGGGAAACATGCTCTTAAAATAGCCAAGACAAGTTAAACTAACCAAAATTGTGCTGATTAAAAACAAAAATAATTACCAATCTCATCGATGTAATATGGCTCACATCGCTGTATTTTAATGAGGGATGACAGTGCATAATAAAATAAGCGTCATACACAATTAATATTTATAATGTCATCTCTCATTGTTATTTATGGAGTACATCCATTTTTAGGGTTAAAATTTATTCCTAGCGATGAAAGATTCTGTGTGCTTTGTTTTGTTGTTGTCGACATGAAGCACGTGCGTCACCAATTTTAAGGCAAATGTGTTGTTGAGATAGACGAGGCGATGCTGACTAATTTTGGATGCAAGTCTTTTATCTTCAACACAATAGATCCACTTATGAATGTCATGGGGCCTTGGTTTTCATAAATGAAGGATGTGGGCAGAAAAAATGAAATTACTTTAATATAACAATGGTTAATTTTCTTTCAAATATGTTTATGCCGAGTTGAAGCTCAACCAGCGTAACTGCACAATCTTTTGTTTTGGGTCACATGTTTTAGCATATGACGAGGTATTAAAGAAAATATTTGAACCTATTTTTGTACCTTTGCTCGTTGGAACATTTTGTTGAACATCTTTGTTGAACATCTTTACGTTGAAAATAAAATTATATATCGAACAGCAAAGTGTCACATTTCTCAGTTGAGAATTTCCTGTTCAAAGTTGACAAAGGAATTTAAGGAATATGATTTTCTTTTCGTTGTATTTATTGTGCATGCAGCCCTATCTTTTTTACTGGAACGGAAACTGAGGGATTGTGCATTCGTCCGTTTGGTTGGTGCATTGTTGTGATGTCCTGCCAAGAAATAGAAAACCTTTTGAACCCAAGGTATTAATGTAACCTTCAATTTTCATTGAACTCCCGTCTCTTTATTAGAGAACCCCGACTATTCTTAAATATTTGTACTTCGAAGATATTTATAAGAAAAGCGACAACGAATAAATACTCACTCTGTCGAGAGGTTAGGACATCATCCATGCCCCTGTATCGCGACAAAAAATTTATGCTGAACGCCATCACGAACAATTATTACCGGGGCCATAATAATAATATGCATATTTTTCCACGTCAAGGAACGAACCTTTCATTACTTGCAAAATCAAAATGCAATTCTAAAATCCTTGTCACCTGTCCAAGCTTTTGCTGTCACTTTTTCGTTTCATCCTCATTCTAAGCCCTGACATGACTTTTTATTTGACATTCGCATAGGTTAGATTTTCTTGATGGTTCAGAAGAAGACGTCGTATTTTAGATATCTGTTATCATGCTCATCATTTCATTCCGTGATTTTGATTCCCCTCACTCACAATGATATTTCCCTCCTTCTGATGCTGCCTAAAATATGGAACAAATGGTGATGAGAATGAGATGGAAAAAGTCAATCCTCTTCCTCCGACACACGTATTTTTCAAACTGGAGTCGGTGTCTTGTCTTGACTTTGACTCGACTTCTGTATATTGCAGTAAATGGGAAGATGAGATGATTTTTTTATTGAAGAGGTGGGTGAACACGGAATAAAATCTTTTCTCGGATTTAAAGTGGTATCAAATATCAAAGTCTGTCGGAGAAGGACCATATGTTAGTGGGGCCCAAGTCACAAGGTTTAGTCGCATTATTATTATTAGATGGGATATATGCCATACAGACTTAAGTCTCCTTGCCTACTTTTCCTTCCCGAGCTGACTTAAGTAGCAGTCAGTGCCAATGCCAAATGCATAAAGTCGAATTGTAAAATTCTCTTCGAGAGAATGTAATATCGTCCAAGATAAGGAAAAAAGTCTTTCCGTCTACTCTTTCACAGAGAGAAGCCGCCTCAGTCAGTGTTTGTAAAATGCATTCATCCAAAATGTGAGAGAAGGTTCAGAAATAGGAATTGTAGGAATAAGCAGCAGCAGCACAGGGACAGAACAGAAGAGATGTTCCTTCTACTATTCAGTAGCTTTAAAATGAGAACGGGATTCACTCGGTTCACTTACTGAGTTTTCTTGTGTTTCGAATCTGGTTGGCTGTGTGGAATGCCTGTAAGCAGTGAAACTTCTAAATGTGAGCACTTTTCGAGAGAAGACAAGTGATCGCATTTTAATGAGATTTTCTCGACTTTCATTTCAGATTCACCTCTTGAAACAGGCAAGCCAGAGGTTGAGAGATACCCTTTTTTCTAGTTTCCATTTTTATTGGAGAATGCTGATGACAGATATTACGCAAGAAGAGCAATGGCAAGAGCACTGGATTCGTAGTTGCAGTAAAGTAGACAAACGACGAGACTTTTTCAACAAGGAACAAAAATTAACCATTTAAAATCTAGAGTGTCGGTTGTAGCTAGTCTTGTTCCTGGTCTCAACAACTTGTACTTGGCTCCAAGTCTTTGGGATGCGATGTTCATCCGTTATTTACTTTTTTCCAGTAAGCATAAAATGATAGGAATAGTGGTACCGAATTTAAAGAGTTATGAAAAAACTTGCGTAGTTAGATGAGAAATCTCATGGGTTTATTAAACTCCATAGAATGACTAGCAATTGTGTCATTTCAAATTTTTCATAGTTCAACATGCTAGTGGGTGACAAGATTAAGATTCTGCTATATCCAGTCGTCTCAATTGAATACTGCATTATTGTCGTTCTCATTCACCGCCTTGATCAGAAACTCTTCAGGTAAATTGTCGCAATTCATGCATTGTGTTCAACACCTAATTAATTGAAGATGCTTTTAACACCGATAATTCCTTACTAACGCATGACTAAATTTCATGCAATAATTTTCCAATAAAGATTAACAACCACGATTTAACAGGAATATATCAATCCATATCTACATAAAGTGAGACTGGAAGGCGTTAAACCATTGGATACTGACTACTCCTAATATTGATTCTTTGCAAGTGTCAGTCATTAAGGCGCAAAGTGATAAATGAGAAGTACCCGCTTTTGTGAACTCACAGCACTCGCTGAAAATCAATTTAGCTTTCAAACATTTTTACTCGTTCTTTGCTCTCGTGTTTGGTTGGGCGTCGGTTAGCTGGCTTTTTCCGGACTTTCATTTTCATTTTCTAAACCGAAATGAGCTTTCTCGAGTAGATTAATTCTATGGACGCTGGAGTGCTTAGTCCACTAGTCAACATGCAACTTTGTCAGTTTCGTAGGGAATATATGAACTTTTGAGGCTTTATTTGTTCCCGTGGGTAGGTTCCGGAGAAATTTCAAAAGCTAGAAACTCTGAAAGGATATTTGAATAGTTTTGTAATGAAGTCATATGAGAATTTTTTCTGCAGTGGTGATGACAATAGACATGCAGTAAACTTTCGCCTTCTATTTCCTGCAAGTCTCTCCTTGAGGCAGACGATTGAAAGGCAAAGCAATTTTTAAAATGAAATTACTTTTACGATGCACTTTGTCCTACCTGTTTTTTTCTGGGCGTTGCCAATTACCTATTTTTAGGCTGTGACGCCGTCTGCTATATATATCCGTCTGTCTGTCTCTCCGGCATTGAAACCGTTTTTTAATAACAGATTCGAAAATTTAAAAAAAAATTGTCACAAGTTGTTCCAGTTAAGTTCCGAAAATGAAAATATTTGAATTCATTAGAAAACAATATTTTGACGAAACGCAACTTGGCTCGGGCTATACAAACTGCACATATTGGTTGTATTATTTTTACTACCATGCTCCACGGGCAGCATATTTGCATTGTCTGGCACATCCCCCAGCTTCTGCACTCTGTTTCAATTTAAATTCGCATGCAAAATTTAATCTTTAAAATTTTCAACCGTGAAAAATCCGTGCAAATGTTTTGAAGAATGATGATTCATAAATATGTCGTAAATGCTTCTCAGTCAGCTTCACCATTTGCATCTCATTACTTGCTTCCCTTATAGATTCATCACGTATGTAAACTAACAGCAAAGAATATAAAACTGGCATAATAAATTCTAATGTAAATGTTGGAAATTTAATTTTGGAATTTATGGCTTAATAATCCATTGACTAATTTTACGACCGTGTATGTAGTGAGAGATATATATGTAATATTCAAATTTCAGTTGCAAACGTGAATTTTTGTTCCTTCGTCCACTTCGCTCGTTAAGAATAGTTAAACGGTGGAAATGTTGGATTTTGTGTACTTTGTAAACAACAAACAGAACGACTTGGTGCTTCATGTCAAAAGCAGGTTATTGAGTTGAGGTAGTTTTATGCGTTGCTTTATGAGTGCTGATTTATGTCTCTTTCCAGTGTTAGAGTCAAATAAATGCACAAATACATAGCATGGTCGAGTTGTATGGTTCAATCGTAAAGATGAGACGAGGGTGACATTTAAACGATGCCTGAATAATAGTCGAGTGACAGTTCAACTGTGATAAAACATTCTTCTCCAATCCTACGTGACATGTGTAAATAGTGTCTTCTGATTAGCCCAATGCTTCACAGATACATACATGCTTCCATGCCATATACGACTGATTCTGACTACTGCAAGGAAATTACTGCAAACGAGTTAGTGCCCCATTATGTGTGATGTGAGGACTCTTGTTTTGGTTTGAGGTGTAATAACACTGGATGAGATCAGCTCGAGTTGTTTCGTCAAATCTCTGGCACTAGTCAGCTCAACTTCCTGCACTGCACTGCATGTGTTAATGTTCTTGCTTATACTTCAAGTTTGTCATTTTCTGGATACTTTGAAGCATTCTTAGATTGAGGGTTAAGATTGTCACTGGCTGCATTTTTCCGTCGACTCATTCAAGTTCTCGGGTTTGGTAGGATTTTAATTTTTTAAGTAATGTGTTCACCTAGTTTGGTCTGTTTTATGGGAACTCCTAATAGGTCATACTGTGTCCGCTGGCATGCCGGATAACTAGGGCAATTTTGTTGTGTGGCTTGCCCATAAAAGTAACGATCACAACAATTCTTCAACTGCTTCTGTCCAGTGGCTCACCTCGTTTGTTCATGGTACATAAAATCAACAATCCAATCCAAACATAATAGGTTATTGATTACTGACACACACACCGATAATCCGAAAAACTATAAAAACTATAAAAACGGACAACTTACTTGGACAATTCGGAGTTTTTTCGTATTTAAGTGTTGCCTTATTTTTCAATACACTAGACAAATTGAAAAGAAATAAATAATTTCAATCATTTTATGACCTAAGATTTTTGATCAGTGAAAATTAGAAATGCGTTGAGTTTGAGTGAGAAAACGGGAGGCCAAGAATGAAACAGGAAACCTTTGTGGCATCAATATTCTACGAGGACTAAAAGTAACTTTCTCTTTTTCCTTTGCTGAGTTAGCATTTGTAGAGTCGTAACCCTAGCCCAGCTATCAACTTTCCACCATAGCAGCACTAACAAGCAACGCAAGAAATTCACGACATTCATGTTACGAGTCATAAAAATTGACCATAAACATTTTTGCGAATACTAAACTTTCAACTTTTGCCTACTGTTAAGGCTCTAGTTTTTTGAGTTTGCTTAGTCTGTAATATAATACCACGTCCTCCAACAATGCCTCTAGCAGGATGGATAAAGAAGAAGATAATACAGTCCGTCATCCCACAGTCTTCTGTACATACTTTCACTGTCTGATATTCACGCATATATGTCTCCGTCTTTGTATGTATAATGCATTCCTGTTAGACCCATTTGTGAGATATAAAGCCCATTTTGATGTAATATTGGACAACTTCTTCTCGACAATAACCGTTTCAATGAAGGTCGCTCCACAGCTATTGGCGTCTCCAAGGATTGCAACCGCTGGAATGATATGGAAAAAGTGGGTGATGTAGATTAAGAAGTTTGCTTTCTGATTGGAAAAGTTGTTGGTAGAGAAAAGATAATAATGTCAGCGTAAAATGACATTGGATACATTTTACTTAGCCAGATTAGAAGGGATGGATGAGGTAAACATTCTGTTCTTAGTGTCACCCGCTTCACTGCAACGTAACTAGTTGCTTATGTATGGGGTTAAGAGTTGGGTTAAGAGTTGCGAGTTTCTTGGTTGGTTTAGGAATTAGTGTTCTGAAGAACGTGCGTAATTATCATCTTCCTTGCTTTCTTGTCCAACCAACCGTTATTGAGCAATATCATAAATTGTTTCACATAAATGAGTCTAAAAACAATAGTTGGGTTTGGGAGGATTGGTGGTAGTGCATGGAATTGGATTGGATTTCTTAAATCGTCGTAGTAGAAAGTAGACCACCACCACTAACCCTTGGTAATAACATGCTTCTTCTGTCAAAGTTTTCATTCTTGATCTTACGGAAATATAAGAATAAGAAAGTCTGTCTCAGTTTTGTTCTGTTGAGTTTAAGTATGGATGACTGGTTTGCTGGTAAGTGGTTGAAATGGTTGAAAATGAGGCTGAAATTATTGTCAAAAATTTGGTGCAGCTCCAAATTCCCACTGAGTTGTGTGTGTGGAACATTTCTTTCGCCGTCCTTCGTTTTATCTTTATTTTCTCTTCCCTTTGAAATGGCAGGCTTTTATGTCTTCAAAAGATACTAATCATATTTCAAAGGAGAGTATGTATCCGCAGTATCTAAATTTATGTATATTTCTATTTTATCATTTTATTTGTCTCCTGTCAGTCTCAGTC